>AYEL01091926.1:0-45577 GCA_000484575.1 Olivierus martensii | reverse complement strand
AAAAAGAGAGAGATAGCATAGATTGTTATGAGAATGTTTGCATTTTTAATATTACATAAATAATACTTAAAACTGCTATCTGACTTTTAATTATATTTTTATCATATTTTGTACATAGTTGTTTATCAGTATTTCAAAGGTTATAGTTATTTTTTTAATTTGTCTTTAAAAGAAGAAATTTATATCAGTTTTGTTGTTTCTTTGCTTATTAAATTTTATTTTTAATATTATATTAAATCTTTTAAACTGATAAACATTATCATTTAAATAGTTTAATTATTATTTTTTTGTATACATAAAACTTTAAAACTGATAAACATTATTCATTTAAATAGTTTAATTATTATTTTTTTGTATACATAAAACTTTAATATTTTACTATTTGTATTTTTTAACAATTTTTAACTATTTATATTTTTAGTTGCTTATTAAATCTAAAAAAATATTTTGACATCAAAAAACTAATTTTTTCTTAATATTTAAAAATTGAACATTTTTTTTAGGAAACAATAAAAGTTGTAATTTAAAATCTAGATTAAATGTTTGATTGATGAAATGTCTTTCTTTTTATTAAAAATATGAAAAAAACCAAATCAGAATATTGTATGAAAGTTAAATATAATATGAAAAATATAGAATTTTAATCAATGCAAGCAATAATAATGTAGAATGTGAAAAAGTCTGTACTGTGATAGATTTTAGAAAAAGATATTGAGAATAGTAGAGGGAAAACAGTGGAAGAGTTGGATAGGGAGGGAAGGAGATAAAATTGGTGAAATGAGTGGTCATTAAGAGGGCTGTTTAATTTTTTTCATTCCTATAATTTTGATTTTGTCCATACAACATAGAATACTAACCTCCCATTAAAACAAATCAAATTCTGAGCTTTAAGTAATATTACTACAGAGCCCTTTCAATGTTTATTCTGAGCTTTATTCTAGTCTTTTAATAGAAATATATTCAAAAAACATTGTCTTATAGAATAATAAAATTTTCTTTCAAAAATCAGGAAATATGTTATTACTCATGAATATGCAAAAAGTTTTAAAATTGCTCATCATTTCATTGTTGATAGAATGGCAGACAAAAGTGTTTTTACTTTTCTTTCAAAAATACTTTGTTATTTTTGAAAGAAAAATAAAAAAAAACAAGCTGATATAGATTTTATATCAGTATTGCATACATATCCATTGCAATCATAGTAGTAAGGTTATATAGCATTCAAGAACTTTAATATAGCACTGGCTTTAGAGAGATAAATAGTTATAATTAAATAGATTCTAATTCTTCCTAAATAATTCTTGATTATAATGGAATTTTAATTTTTCAAATAATTTAGACTAATGCTAGTGCCATCTCTGAATTACAAAATAAACTAATAAATAAAATAAGATGAGGCAATATTTTTTCATATTAATTAGTTAAAAATTCTAATCCAATTCATAAATAAGGCCAATCTTGTTTTAAATATTACCTTATTTTATTATTTAGAGATGGCACTAACATTAATCTAAATTATTTGAAATTATTAAAATTTCATTATAATCAAAGGTTATTTAGGCAGATTTAGGATCTATTTGGTTATTATTTCTTGAATTTTAAGCCTAAAAAGTTAATTTTAATTACTCAATTTATTTTATTTTTCTTGCAAATTTGCAAATGTGTTTATTTTCATACTGGTACATTGGTTTTTATTTAGAATAAGCTATTTCTTGCTAAAAAAGGGTAATAAATAGTATAGTTTTCAAAAATAACAAAGTATTTTTGAAAGAAAAATAAAAAAAAACAAGCTGATATAGATTTTATATCAGTATTGCATACATATCCATTGCAATCATAGTAGTAAGGTTATATAGCATTCAAGAACTTTAATATAGCACTGGCTTTAGAGAGATAAATAGTTATAATTAAATAGATTCTAATTCTTCCTAAATAATTCTTGATTATAATGGAATTTTAATTTTTCAAATAATTTAGACTAATGCTAGTGCCATCTCTGAATTACAAAATAAACTAATAAATAAAATAAGATGAGGCAATATTTTTTCATATTAATTAGTTAAAAATTCTAATCCAATTCATAAATAAGGCCAATCTTGTTTTAAATATTACCTTATTTTATTATTTAGAGATGGCACTAACATTAATCTAAATTATTTGAAATTATTAAAATTTCATTATAATCAAAGGTTATTTAGGCAGATTTAGGATCTATTTGGTTATTATTTCTTGAATTTTAAGCCTAAAAAGTTAATTTTAATTACTCAATTTATTTTATTTTTCTTGCAAATTTGCAAATGTGTTTATTTTCATACTGGTACATTGGTTTTTATTTAGAATAAGCTATTTCTTGCTAAAAAAGGGTAATAAATAGTATAGTTTAGAGATATTTAGCTGTTAGGTGTGGTTAACTTAAGCTAGCATTAAGAGACTAGGTTGATTAACTGATTATAACTGGTCTTTGCCTATATTGTATTATTGGCATAAGTCCAGTATAAGATTTCACATAGACATTGCCAGTTCTAGCGCTTTTGGTGCCTCAAGTGAAAATTTTTTTGTGCCCCTTGAGGGGACACAAAAAAATTTTGAAAAATAAATAAATTGATAAATATATCGCACTTTACCAAAACTTTGTTTTTAAAACAATAGTTTATAAAGCTTACACTGAAACATTATGTTGTGTAAAACCATGTTATATGAGACCTGGAGCCAATACAAAAACTGGAGTTACTTTCCAAAGTGAATTAAAAATAAATAATTTTTTTTAATTCCACATAAGAAACTTAATTTTTATTAAGAATATTAATACCATGAAACATATAAAATACTCAATAGTCAACAATTAATTCAGTTTCAATTTGAAATCGAAAATAGATTGCATATCGTCCCTCTCACTGACAAACTAACATAATTGCATTTATGATTAATTTTAGCAAAGTATTTCCCAATGATTGCATTTCATGTGTGTATTCTGTGTACCTGTATGGATTTACAAAAATTAATGAAAATGTTTTATGTTGTAGGAGAGTAAATATAATTTTCTAAATGCGTTAAGTAAATACCATGTTATAAGAAACTGTGTTATACGAGGGTTATCTGCACTTACTATTACAGAAATAATACCAATGATATTTGAATTCTGTAGAAGAAGAAGTCAATATATGTAATTTTAACAAAACCAACACAACATACATCACATAAAACTGCAAACAGTACACACTTCGTTGCTTGATCAACTCACAATAAACTCTGAATCGTTCTGTACTTGTTGAAATGTAAACACTTACTTAAATATTGTTATTTTTATGTTATTGTTTTGTCTGCAGTCTACCGACTTATTGTGTACCAATTATTTTGTACAATAAATTCTTTGAACCTATATATTTTTATTACCGTTGATTATACCATTTATTACATTGATGCATTCTCCTAGTTACGTTTATTACATTGTTTTATGAATCCTTGCCCTCCGGCTAAGGGTGAAGGGCAGCCGCCACCAGTCCACTCACCATTTAAATTATGTGTAAAAATAATTGTTTCTTTGTAAAATGTTGCATAAGTTCTAAAGCGAAGGTTTGTCTTTCCCACAGTACAAAGATATCGTCAACGTAGCGAAAAACGCTACGTTGACGATATCTTTGTACTGTGGGAAAGATAATTGTTTCTTATTACAATAATAATAATAATACACAAAATGCACCAGCACCCTTTGGCTCCCTTAAAATATCAATCATATCTAGAGCTGGCTCTTTAAGATTCAAACAGTCTTGTCTCTTTTGTAATGATGCCACACAACACACTAACAATTAGCCTTACTACAACATAGAAATAGGATAATTAAAATAACTGCAGTTTTAAGTATAAAAAATTACCTGTTTTGCAAAAGGCCATGTTCATAAAACATACTGATTTTAAATTTTACTAAAAAAGTTTAATAATTAATATTTAAAAGCAATTCAATTTTTTATCTCACATTAAAAAGTGTGTAATATTGTTTCCTATTTTTTCACAAAACAAAAATTTAGTATTAAATCAGCAACCATTATTCAAGGAAAATAGTTTAATTTTTATCATTAATCTATGTTTATAAATCTAATTATTTAATTCAGTTATATTTAATAATAAAATTATAATATTTAAATATTCCTTAAATATAATTTTACTATCCAAACTTCTTAATCTTTTATAATTACTATACTTATTTTTGAGATTAATTTACTTCAAAACTACATCAATAATATCATATTCTAAATTTTTAACCAAAGAAATTTTAAATTACAGTATTTATAATTAAATAATACTAAATTTGTTTAATTTTGTAATGAGACAAAGTATACCGAAATATCTATATTTAAATTTTGGTGTTTATATAAAATTAGTTATGAAGTTTTAAATCATGTATCCAAAAATGATCTATTTACATAAAATTTATTAAAAATTTAAGATTATTACTTTCTGAATTTCTAATAAATATATATTACAAAAAGTAATTTATTGATTCCACAATATGCAAGAAAATTTTTTTGTTTTATTAATTATGTATATTAATAAAAGAACCAATTATTAATTAATGGGTCATAAATTTAATAATTTGCTTTTTAATTATCAATATAAGTTATTATAATTAATGAAACAAAAAGCAAAGTATATTTATAAATTTTAAAATCAAAATTTTAAGATTTTAAAATTTATAATTTGTTCATATATTTTATTTATTTTTAAACAAGATGGAATCCTAAATTAAGTATTTATAATTAATATCTATAAATTTTAGATTGGTGAAAAAAATTTATTTACAAAAGAACTTGAAATAGCTTTAAAAAACAAAGAAGTAGATTTTGTTGTTCATTCTTTAAAAGATTTGCCAACTACTCTTCCTGAAGGAATGATTATAGGTGCTGTATGCAAGTGAGTAAATTGTCAATAATATTGGTAGTATCAAGTTTGATCTCTTGAACTTGTAGAGTTTGTTACAAATCTAATTATATCATGATTATTTTTATAGTTATAACTTCTTTTTAATAAAAGATTTTAAATCACCATAATAAATGGCATTTTTAATGTAGTGATTTTTACCAAACAAAATTTATCATTTATTTACATGGTAAAACAATTGATTACCAATTTCAACTCTGAGCACATAAATGTATAAATAAAAGTAAACAATAAGCCAAATAAGTAAGATAAAATGATTTATCTTATTTATTTAGCTTATTGTTTACTTTTAAATTAATACTTAAAGAAGTATTTCAACATGTTATAAACATTTGACATCATCTAATATTACTATATTATATAGTAGTGTATGACATTCATTCGAGTGCTTCATAGTTATCTTTAAAAAGTTATAAACATTTGACATCATCTAATATTACTATATTATATAGCAGTGCATGATTATCTTTAAAAAGTTATAAACATTTGACATCATCTAATATTACTATATTATATAGCAGTGTATGACATTCATTCGAGTGCTTCATAATGTTTCGTTTTGAATGATGTTTTTTTGTTTTGTGTAATATTTTGACGCAAATCGGTGAGTGTTTTTTAAATTTATTTAAAGCAGTATTTCTAAATAGAAAGGAGATCGTTTCAAGACTTTATACATAGTCTACTAACTTTTTTTTAGAACATAAATATGCAATGACGCAAATCGGTGAGTGTTTTTTAAATTTATTTAAAGCAGTATTTCTAAATAGAAAGGGGACCGTTTCAAGACTTTATACATAGTCTACTAACCTTTTTTAGAACATAAATATGCAGACTATTTGAAAGTGATCATTCCATTGTAGAAAATTTAACATACGTGTTTGGATGCTATTTCCATATTTTCATTTTTTTTTGTGCTATTCTTACCTCACCGCATAATTTTTTTTTCAAATCTGCATGAAATAACATGTATGGTTATGGTTATTTTATAAAAGTTTCGTAACATTTTTTAATGCATTTTTTGTGGGGTCCCCATTACCCTCTCAAAAGTAGGTTTGAGTGTAAATAAAAATAAACAGTGTTAATTAATAAAAAAAATCTTTTAATACTAGGGATGTCTATTTCACAAAAAAAAAAAGAAGAGTGGACATCAGTTCTGTATAGAACGGCATAAAAAGGAAGAAGAGCAAAAGAAAAATGGACTTAAATTATTACATTGGCTAACAAAATGAATACAATATGATCACTCTTTTGGAGATGCATTATGTCTTTCTAAATCTTAAAAGGAAGAAGAGCAAAAGAAAAATGGACTTAAATTATTACATTGGCTAACAAAATGAATCATGTATGATCACTCTTTTGGAAATGCATTATGTCTTTCTAAATCTCTACATAAGTCTTTAAATTCATACAAGTTTGTTGCATTTTTAAATGTATGGCATTTGATTCTGGAACGAATAAACAATGTAAATTTATCTCAACAAAAAAAAGGATCAAGACATTTACAGATCATCAATATTAATAAAAGGGCTTATAGATTATTTTAAATATTTTAGAAGTGATGAAATTGATAAAGTTTTCTGTAAGATTAAAGTAATATGTGAAAAAATGAACATTGAATTAATAGAAAAGACAAAAAGTAAAAAATGCCATGCGAGTTTGCTGAAGATGAAACCGTCAAAATTTCGTGTCTTTCAATACTTGATTCTATGATAATTCAACTAACTGAACGATTTGAAAGTCTTAAGATTATTTCAGAAGATTTTAATTTTTTAACAGCAGAAGAAGCATTTCAAGATAATACCGAAGAACAATTAGAAAAACAAGCTGAGTTATTATGTAAGAAATATTCTGATATTGATGAGAATCAGTTAAAAATTGAAGTTAAATGCTTTAAGCACCAAATTGCTCCTGTATTAAAAGACTAAAATGTCAAGGAGATATATCACTTAGAAGATTATTTTAAATATTTTAGAAGTGATGAAATTGATAAAGCTTTCTGTAAGATTAAAGAAATATGTGAAAAAATGAACATTGAATTAATAGAAAAGACAAAAAGAAAAAAATGCCATGTGAGTTTGCTGAAGACGAAACCGGAAACTTATTAAAGAAATATGTGAAAAAATGAACATTGAATTAATAGAAAAGACAAAAAGAAAAAAGAAAAAAATGCCATGCGAGTTTGCTGAAGATGAAACCGGTAACTTAGATACTGTCAAAATTTCATGTCTTTCAATACTTGATTCTATGATGATGCAACTAACTGAACGATTTGAAAGTCAAGATTATTTCAGATTTTAATTTTTTAACAGCAGAAGCATTTCAAGATAATACCGAAGAACAATTAGAAAAACAAGCTGAGTTATTATGTAAGAAATATTCTGATATTGATGAGAATCAGTTAAAAATTGAAGTTAAATGCTTTAAGCACCAAATTGCTCCTGTATTAAAAGACCAAAATGTCAAGGAGATATATCACTTATATATAAGAGATATCACTTATACAAGGAGATATAGAACTAGTAAATACATTATGTAAATGGGAATTACAAGAATCATACCTGAATATAGAAAAAGCTTTAAGATTATTTCTAACAATGCCTGTAACCGTAGCTACAGGTTAAAGAAGCTTTAGCAAATTAAAAATAATCAAAAATTATTTAAGATCTACATCTGGACAAGATCGCACATCATCGCTAACACTTCTTTCAATTGAGTGAGACTTAACAAGAACAATAGATTTTGATGGTATTATTGAAAAATTTGCCAACACTAAGGCAAGGAAAGTTAAACTTAATTAAAAGTTGTTAATCTTATTCGTTGTTCTTGTAATTCCCATTTGTATAAACAATTAATTTACTAATAATATTGTATTGTTTTTGTTTTTTTATTGCAATCAAAATTTATAATAAGAAACTTGACATGTATGCTCTTTAATTTGTTACTCTCCAGTTCATTATATTCTTATTATTTTTGACAAAAATTCATGCTTGTTTTAGAAAAGCATGAATGTTTCTCTTTTTTTTCCTTTTTTGCAAAACAAATGAAGGGCGCCAAGCTATATATTTGCCATAGCCACAAAAATCCTAGTTATATTAATTTTTAGCAGAAAACGATTATTATAAGTACTGTTTTTAAAGATAACACTCCCAGATGGCATATGATATATGCATGAAGTAAATTGAAAATATTTAATTTATGTCTGTGTTCTTTAATGGAATCTCAACGAATGGAATATTGTATGTTCATAGAATGTCTTTTGTTCGAAATAAGTTATTAATTAGAGTTGAAGATGGCTACTTCTTAGCTGAAAATGTTTCTCTTGTGTTAAAACTAAACATAATAAAAGATTTAATTGGACTGCTAACGAGTGCTGTTTTTAACTCTCTATAATTAATCTTTCACAAATCTTTTAATTCATTTTCTTTCAGGAAAACATGCAAACTTATTCCTTTTCTTGCTCAAAATGAGCATTATGGGACAGAACATAGTTTACAATTTCTATATTCCATTTTGAATTATAAATGATCACTCTTATAAATGATTGATTCACAGCACAATTCAAAGTGAAAAACTTGATTTATTGAATAATTAAAGTACTTTCAACTTTAATAAGTCATCTTCAGTAATTTTAAGAGAGTTGTTACATATAGAACATCTGTTTAAATTGAAGAGTGTGATCTCAAAGCATGTTCAGTCCATTTTCGACATTTTTTTGCTTGATGCAAATACATATTCTTATTGAAGGGATCTATCTTATTAAAGACCCGTTTATGATCAAAACCATATCAATCAATATGTATAAGGCACTTCAATCTTGCTTTTCTTTTGAAAACTTGCTCAGTCTAGAGAACAGTAACTATGAAAACTCGCTCAGTCCTTTGCGCATGAGCAGAGCGTTTTCCTAATCCTGACAGCAGGTCGGTAAAAAAACAAACTGCTATTACTGTTGGAAATAAAGTTGTTGTGAGAATTTTTATCATGTTAATTAAAAGGAAAATTGTCATATTGGTTATTAATTTTCATATTAGGAGCTCTTAAAATGATATCATAACATTAAAAGCTTAAGTTTCTTGGGACATTTTATGTGCTGTTAAAAGGAAAGGTTACTTTTCTGAATTTTAGTAGTTCCTAATTTGGAATGATTAAATACATATTCTGGGGCCTTTCCCATGAGTATAGTGTGATCATGGGGAAGGTCTCAGAACTTCCCCATGAAGTAATAAAAGCAAATGTTTGAATTTCTCCAAGAGTATGTATTGGTACAGTTTTGGACTACCTGCGATCTATGGAGTGAGAATGATAAATAACGAGACTTTTCAGGCAGAAGGACAGAGATTACGAGTAAGAGTAATATTTATAACAGCATTTTCGCTGATCAGCAATAATCTGAAAATAAGCGCGAAAGTGCTGCAAAAATCAAAGGTCGGTAAAAAAACAAACTGCTATTACTGTTGGAAATAAAGTTGTTGTGAGAATTTTTATCATGTTAATTAAAAGGAAGCAAGCTTCTGTGAAATAAATAAATGTTATAATTGAATAAATATTAAATATCATTGTTCTTATTTTCTTGTCCACAGTTTTATTTTAAATTTTTGAGGGTCTCAAAAATATTAATTGTTCTGGGCCTTGCTTTTTTATGAAAGGTACTGTCAATGTGTAAGGCAGTGATCAATTTTCTAACAGATATAAATCTCATTTTCAAAATATGATCATCATCTCTCACAAGACACCAACTCTTGACAAACTACTTTCACCACTTCCTGGTGCACTATAGCCTTTGTTGCTGATGTGCCAAAGAAAACCCAACAACAACAACTGTCAATATGTGAAATCAAAAAATTCTGATATATGATATCATTACCATCATCACACCCAAAGGTTTTGATTTTTTACAGCTTTGCTTACAAATAGAATATCATTTTTAACTACCAGAAAATCTTGCAAACCAGAAACTAATATCTCCTTACGAATAATGATGTGTCAGAAATTCTTGGGCAATGCTGGGTTCACAGGATACTATTTATATATATATATAATTTTTCATGAATTTTGGAAATTAAAGTCAATGAATTTTGGACTTATTTTGTTCAATATTTTCAAATATCTGATTGATGTCAATATTTAAGCAATTTGAATATCTTTGATTTGAAAGATTACAATAAGCAGAATGACTAATCATATGAAATAGTGCCAATTTCAGATTCTACTATACCATAGCATGCCTGCTTTCACATACAAAATACAAACAAAAAGAATAAATGCATATTTGATTAAAATATATACAAGTTTATATTTTTAATCACAAATATCTGTCTTGACATTTGTTAATATTATTGTGCATGAGTAGATCAATTGATTATTTTATACAAATGGTTTAATAATGTCATTTTCCTCCCAAGCTTCAGCATTATTAACTTGCTAATTATAAGAAATTCTCTGTGATTGTTCATCAAAATATTATGAATTTGTTTGCAACATAAAAATGTTGAAAGACAGATAAACAATCTCTTACTTTGATGAAAAGCTTTATCAGTTTGTTTTGAATTTTTTTCAAGAATTATCCAGTATAAACAATATACTGGATAATTTTTGAAAAAACATCAAAGCTAACTGATAAAGCTTTTCATCAAAGTAAGAGGAGACAAAGCATATTATAATTTGAGATGTCTTTTTGGTCTATCCACCTTGAACTATTCACACTTGATTTATATTTTCAACTAGTATTTATATACATTGAAATTAATTAGTGTTCAACACTAATAATTGTTTAGTGAATTATTCATATTTATTATTATAATTTCTGATATTTTTATAATGAAATTGATTGATTTTTTTTAATCAATTTCATATAAAAATATCAGAAACTACACAAATTACTCCATTATTATTACACCATTACTCCATTATTATTAAATGACTAATTAAGAAATTAATTCATTATTGAAATAATTTTACAAAATTATTTCAATAATAAATGAAATTCTTTTAATATAAATTTTCTATTTATATCATGATTTACTTTCAGTGTTATAGGAACTAGTTCATTAAGAAGAAGAGCCCAGCTTCAGCATTTTCATCCACATCTGAAATTTAAAAGTGTTGTATCCTAATTATTTGTTAATTAATCAATGTTTATAGAAACATAAAATTTTATATATTAAAATATGTTACTCATTCCTTAATTATTTTCTTAAGAGAGGAAATTTAAATACAAGATTGAATAAATTAGATAATGATCAATTGTATGATGGCTTAATTTTAGCTGTAGCAGGAATGAATCGAATGGGTTTTTCTCATCGTATATCTCAAGTATGTAATAATTCATTATATTTAGAATTTTATTTTAATTTTAATGAAAATATTAAGAAATTATTATATCAAATTGAAATGGAAACTTCTATAAATTGAATTCACAAATTTTAAGATTAAAGTTTATTTACCAAAGCATATTTGATTAAAATCATTAGTATTCTTCAGAAATCAAAACTGAATATAAATTTTCCACATATTATTGATAGCTGCATTTGAGAGTGATTGCATAACTCATAAATTTTCACCTAATAATAGCATAATAAACAGAAGATATGTATCTGAAATTTCATCTAAATTTGTTTTTTGTATGTGAAATTACAAAAAATATATATCAAAAGAAATGAACTTGCAAAAAAGCATTTAATAAGCAATAATTATAAAAGTAAATAACACATAGATCTTTGATTGATTTGTGAAATAATGTGAAGCCTATTTAATAAGCAATAATTATAAAAGTAAATAACACATAGATCTTTGATTGATTTGTGAAAATAGGATATAAATTATATTATTATTATTATTTTAATTTTAATTATAAATTATTTTATAACGAAAAAAACTCATGTGTTCTAATAATTTAAACAGATATTCTATATGTAACAACTTTCTTAAAATTACTGAAGATGACTTATTAAAGTTGGAAAGTACTTTAATTATTTAATAAATCAAGTTTTCACTTTAAATTGTGCTGTGAATCAATCATTTATAAGACTGAAACTACAAGTGAAATGGCAATAAGTAATACCCCAATTATCTAGGATCACCCTTGAAAGAAGGCCAAAAATATCCACCAAGTGCAGATCGAGCCATGGCAAAAGTCAATATGTTTATATGTGATTACATAAGCATATAGTAATCATAAGCAGAGATAGGTTACTGAATTTTGTATAATCACAAGTCAGTAACTTGCCTATTATGATTTCTTTAACTTTTTCTTTCAAATAATTTATTCATTATAATTTCTTCTGTAACAAACAACCTATTAGAGTTTGTAAGTTTTTGCAATTTTTGTAGCTGATAAGAACAGAAGTAAACTGAAAGTACTTTTCTGTGAACTGTTTAAAAGTGTTTATTGAACAGAATTTTATTCTCTATTATATGGCTGATATAATAATTCAAATTATAAAATTTTCATCAAATATTGTCCTCATATTTATCTGATTCTTAAAAGAACCTTCATTCTACTAAATTATTTGTAAAAATAAATTCAGTTTTCTGAAGGTTACTATTGATTTTTTTAAAACAGTTAATTCAAAAAATAACTCAAGATTGCAGAAATTAAATTACTACCATATATTTAATTAATGTTTTCAACTAGGGGGTATTTTCAGGTCTAAGACAACCAGTTACAAAACAAATATAAATTTATATACTACATATTTTTATCTTCATTTACATATGCACAGTGAAAAACAGATATACGATATATTATAGATTGAATCTCAGTTTTCTGAAACTGATTATTTGGCACCTCCTTTAATCCTAACTAATCGATGCAACAGCAGAACAAACTCAATCTCTAAAGAAAACATTAAATAATTTATCTTAATTGATTATAAACTTACAAAATATATGAAATACAATCAGTGCTGGATTTAAGATGGCTGTGGTTCTAAGGTATATCTCTTAAGAGGCTTTCTCTACTGAGAACATTTTATCTGAGCCTTTTGATGTTTCTATGATCATCAAAAGTTTATATAAAATACTGAACTTTATTACAAAAAATACCATACAATTTTTTTTAATTATTAAAAAATAACAATGCTTTTCAAATAGATGGTAATATCAATTAAACTAATAAAATATAATAAAACAAAAAATATTTTCATTCATTTCTTTTAAAAACAAGAAAATAAAAATTAAATACAATAGTTTGCTTATAATAAGGAATAAATAAAATCTTATATTTTCAATTATAGATATATTTGTGTTTTTGTTTGCGTCAAATAATTTAAATGATAAAAACTATAAATATCATCCCTGTACAGATCTTTCTTAAGTCCCAATTTAAATAATTGATCTATACAATTTTTTTAGACTAAGCATTCTAAATAAATATTGAATAATCCAATAATTGACAATATTTAACAACTTATTCAATAAATGATACTATGGCAAAATTGATCAGCCTGGAGAGTATTTCTGGTGATCTAGCTTAAATAACTAATGCAGTTAACTAATGCAGTTTACTAGTTAATGCAGATAATTATTATTACAAAACATGTTTATTTTCCCATACTTATATAATTTTAATAAAAATTATATCTAATTAAAGTTTCAACAGCAAAATAAACATAAATATCAAGATTGCTGTTGACTGATATCATGATGATGATTATATCATATTGATGTTATTAGTATTGTTATATTATTTGGATTTAATTAATATAAAAATAGAATTTAATATAATAATGTAAAGAAACAGTAAAAACAATTAAAAGAAGTATAAAAAGAATTTGAAGTGTAATTTTCAGGATTTTTTCTTTTCTTTTATATGGTAAGCTTAGTGGCTAAATAATGATTGCCCTTTTCCACTCAAATAGAGTACTAAGGGAGCTGTTATGGGCAAAAAAAATGCAAAAATATAGAAGAAGCAAAGGACTGTTCCAACTCAATCTACATGATGACACACATGAGCATCTAACCCAGTATAGAGGCGTATTAATAACCTATTCTATGTTAGGTAGAAGCTTAGAACTATGTTAGTAGATATTAAGTACTATGTTATTAGACACTTAGAACTGTGTTAGTAGTTTATCTAGAAATATGTTAAGAGTAAGCTTATTTCAAGTTAGTAAAAGACTTAGGATAACGAACATTTTCTTGGAACGGATTATGTTCGTTAACCGATCACCCACTGTAGATTGTTTGGGGACAAGGAAACCTATATGTATGTGAGGTGCAAATTATTCTCAGCTTACATATTAAATTATTAATAATATAAAAGCAACATAAAAGAATGTAGAGATTAATTTGCTCATTTTAATAAAATGCAGGACAGTGTAATACATTATGATATAAATTGGGAGTTCCTATATTTTTACTGTTCAGAACATGAACATTCAAAATTTACATTTAGAATTTAAAAAAAAAAAAAAGAAAATAAAATATAAATGGATCAGATAAATTCCAAATGTAGTAAAAAATAATGTATAGTTGATGAATTTTTGCTGTAGATATCGATTAAATAATATAAAAAAAATTCCAAATTTATTTATTTTTCTTTATGTCTTGGAAATTTATATATAATTAAAAAGCAAAAATTAAGCAAAAACATGTTATAAAATATTAACAAATTGCATTAATATCCTGCAGTAAAACTTTTAAAAGCCATAAATTTATCCTGCCAAAGAAATCAAAGTAAATGCTTGTAATTCAATATCCTACTTTAAGGTAAGTAGGGTATTGAATTACAAGCATAATTCTGCCTTTACATTGGCGAAGTGTTAACTCATTAAGGTCAGTTGGCATGTATACACTTCATGGACATGGAACAAAAAACAATGAAAAAAAAAAATATAAAAAAAAAAAATAAATACAATCCCGATTTAATCAGTGCAACTATTATGGTTTGATTTTTATGTGGTTGTTAGGTGAAAATATGTGCCTCCAATGATGGGTCCTAAAATTTTTCGATTGCCAAAACTTTTTTAAAATTATGTTTTTACATTAGATAATTTGAATGGGATCTTTAGAATTTGGATTACTTTTTATCCAATCTTGTCTATTCTGCATTCTATTCTATTATATTATACCAATCTTATTCTAGTTCTGGTATAAAATAATTTTATCTTTGAAATTTTAAATGAAAAGTAAAATTTTCATATAATGAGCTCTAAAATTCATAAAACTGAAAAAATATTGTCAATAATACAAAAATATTAGCTAATTCTGTTAAAAAACAAAATATTGTTTCTTATTTGTTCATTTATTGCTTTATTTTTACTTTAATTTAGCGTTCTCTAGATAACCGATGTGTTGGTCGATGACATAATAAATTTTAGCATGACGTAGCAGCCTTAAAAAGTTTTTAAGTTTTTTAAGGCTGCTACGTCATGCTAAAATTTATTATGTCATCGACCAACACATCGGTTATCTAGAGAACGCTAAATTAAAGACGATGTTCTAGAAGCTTCAATATTTTATCAGTTGATCTTTAAATCTGTGCGAGAACTACTAGAAGAGTTCGAATTAACGATATTGGAAAACACAGCCTGATGATGGTCGGAGGGACCGAAAACGTTAGCAGTACAAGTGGGAAGTACCTAAAAAAGTAGTAGTAACTCAACCACAGTAAGTGCTTTTAGTTATAAGAGTTATTAGAAGAGGTTAAGCGGTGTTTATTAGATATGTATGTTAAGAGGAAGCTTATCTCAAGTTAGTAAAAGTTAGATATAACAATGTTAATATCTAAGACTATTTTTTTATTTTTTTGTATTTTTTTTTTATTTATTTATTTTTTTAATTAAATAAAATGTTATTGTGTTAGTAACTTATGACTAGACTTATATCTACAATCAACATACCACAATCATTCAGCTTAAGAATTGATTATTTTTTTAATTAAATAAAATGTTATTGTGTTAGTAACTTATGACTAGACTTATATCTTCAATCAACATACCACAATCACTCAGCTTAAGAACTGATAGGATTGAAAGTGTTAGTAAAACCAATCAGACGTAACCTAAATATTCTGATATCTCCACTCCCACAGGAAAGAAAGTATGGGAGTAGATATACCACCGATGCACCTCAACCATCAGGAAAAATCAATGGAAATTCGTCACTGCACAAAAACCAACAGCTGAAGTGCACCGGAGGAGACAGTTTGTCTGAAAATAAGAATCCATTCACACAAACACATTCACTCTATACCATTGGCATTATATCTGATGAAATTGGAAATCTGACATCAAATAAAGCGATTGGAGACAATAAAAACGGATGTAAACAATTGGAAACATGCTAAAATCAAAAGAAAAGAAAATTACTGAAAAATCAAAAAGTACGAAACACCAGGAAACAGGTGACACCAAGAAACACTGCGGAGGCAAACAACTAACTGTAGATTATTCAAGCCAATTGAAGAAACAGCTGGAAACACCATAAAAACTTTGGAAAGGCTAAAGTCAACTTTAACAAGTGAGGAAACAAAAGGAAAAAACAAAGAATGAACCTACGAGAAACCCAGATATGGTGATTGATATCAACCCTGCAAAAGAATCACAGAGGTCCAACTGTAACACTACAACTAGAGAAAGCCAAGTAACATCAATTACAGCCCTCAAAAGTGTTAAGGAAACACTAAAACCAATCTTAACATAAAAACACCAATAGCAGTCCTCAATACTGAAAGAATCAGGAAAACCAAGCTTAACAGATAATAATTCCACCAACTGTCTACTATTATTTCTTAACTTAATATAAAATTCCAATTGGTCAATGTATCCTACTGAAAGACCAGTAAACAAAATGTGTGAACTATAAAAGAAGGGTGGTCATTATGGGCAATAGAAGGGTGTGAGAGTTGCAATAGAAGGAAAAGACAATGTAGAAACAACAAGTGTCAATCATCCAATCCTGACTGCTATAACCATAGCAGAGGAAAACAAGTGGAAAAGTTCAAACCGTTGGTAACCCTAGTTTACCCACGGGAAGAAGACATCAATGCTGGAAATAAATAGATAGAAACAACCAAATCCCAGACCCAAGAAACATGTATGTGTTTATGTTAAAGAAGGAAGTTCTAACTGATGCTGTTTGTGGGACCGTATTTTATGGAGGATTCAATGAATCATGTTTTAGTGAGATTTGCAGTTTCTTGATCTTTAAAAAGTATGTGTAATGAGACTGACCAAGGTATGAGTTGTTCAATGGAAATGTGTTATCAGCTTTCTCCATCATGAATCAAAGAAGTTACAATCAAGACAATGTGTTCCACGGTATCATCATCCCCACAATTACAGTTACATCGCGAATAGGAAAGAATTTTGAATCTATTTAAATAGAAATTTAATTTCCCATGTTGGGTTAAGAAAGCCGTTAATCCATGATGAAAATCTCCAAGGTGTATACTTATCTGGCTATTAAGACTTGGAAAAAATTTATGAGTAATTAGCCTTTATTTTCTGACCTCCATCTACTTGACCAGCTAGCCCCTGATTGCTCACGGAGAAAGCCTTTAACATATGTAACAGGAAGGGTATTATAAGAGGTGTTTCTGTTTAAATGTGCTGCACATGCCAGTGTGTCAGCCAGCTTGTTCCTGAGGCAGGCAGAATGCCCCTTTACCCAACAAACATGTGTCCCTTAAAGAGTGATGCAATTTTGAAATCACTTGAATATGCTAAAAGCTAATTTAGTTTTAACTTTTGGATGTCAAATGTAGTTCAACACAACCTTTGAATCCATACAAATAATCACGTCAAACAAGTTTTCTTGCTTCTATAAATTTCAAAGCCTCTAAGACTGCAAATAATTCTGCCTGAACTCTTTATAGTACAGTTAGGATTAACTTTAAAATCCGAACACTGTAAAACCTCTCTGCCTTGAATAATGCAAAAGGCCTACCCCATACCGTCATTTGATTTGAAACCGTCTGTGTAAATGTAACATTTGTCGCTTTCCTTGTAAGATATTATGTAATTGGCATTATGATAAGATGGATGAGGAAGTGATCGGAAGTCAGCCAGAACCTCCACTTGAAAGTCATTCCCATCAATTTCTAACCTACCAGAATTAAGTGTAAAGTACAACTAACATTTTTCTCTTAAAAGAAGATCTAGTGGCATCTTACCTGACAGCAGAATGGCTGAGTTCCTACATATAGTCCGATAACCCTTAATAATCTTAATACAATTACGATAGGGAACTTTTTTGAAATTTCAGCAATTTTAACTTTATCCAGAGAATCCCCCAGATTGGGCATGCATAAGCCAGCTGAGGTATGACCACTCCTTCATAAATAGATTCAATTATGTTTGAGTTTAGACAGAGCCATAACTAGGGTCAAACTTGCACCCCCCCATTTTTTCATTTAAAGATAACAATGCTGAAACTGAATTAACTCCATCAAAATGAGTTGATTTTGAATCTGCTGTGAGATATTTGTTTGAATGAGCAAATAGATTTGTACAAATCCTTTTTTATTACTTTTTTTTAGGCCTTTCCATGAATTTTCACTGAAGAGGCAGAAACTCAATGAATCATTGTAAACTTTCAATTTATCAATAAAAATAGCACCCCTTCTTGACCTGGCACTTTTGTTTAGGATACAACTTGGCTGCTCTTACCCATGAATTACTTCTTCTAAGAAATAAAACGAAAGAAAAACATAATGCTATGTCTTCAAACATTTATCGAAAAAAGTCATTTTCCCGCAAATAATGGAAATCAATTAACAAATTTTTGCCCCTCATGAAGCTGCACCTGTGGCAAATGCCGCTTTCGCCACCACCCTAGTTATGGCTCTGAGTTTAGGCCCCAATTTAGTGTCGCGACCATTGTGAGTTTGTTTAGTAAAGCCTCTGTTTGTCAAGGATGTGCTGAACATGTGGTTCCCAAGATAGATTTTTGTTGACAATATACCCTAAATACTTAAACTCTTTAACATAGTTTAAAACAGTTTCATTAAGTCTGATAAAAGGGTAGCTAATTTTGTGTTTTCGGGAAATTAACATGAGATTAGTCTAATCTGGATTAAACTTCAACTTATTTTCCTCTCCCCAATTTATAATTAGTGATAGGACCAAATTCCCCTTTCTATCAACAGACCCAAAGTTGTTATCCTCAATAGTCACCAAGCAGTTGTCAGCAAAACAAACAATATTACATCCCTGTGGCAACTTAATGTCAAAAATAGTATTCATAAGTATGTTCCAAAAACCTGGTCTACAGGCTGACCCCTGCGGACAACCCATGGAGATGTCACGCATGTGCGCAATGTTATTGTATAATAATGTAACCTGCCTTCTCGAGAAATAATCAGTAGCCAATGTTCAAAGTCGCTGATTAGAACGAATGTCAATACTATTAATTATAAACTAATCCTATCAGTTAATGACTCTGCAAATTCCAGAGTTTGGCCTGAGCTCAGGTCTTACTCAGTTCTAACTTAAAACTAATTAACTTCAAAATAATTAATAACAAGTAACGTTTAACCGGCAAAACAAAACTGGAAATCGGAACTTGCAACTAGAAGTACCGATTAAGTGTTAGAGCTAGAACAAACAACAATGTTGGAAACTTATGCTAATAAATTAAAGAAATTCTCAAAACAAGTTAAATAATAAAAACTATAAATTTATTAGACTCAAAAAAAAATACAAAAGTGTTAATAAATGCTTTATTGAACTATAATAAAGCAACGATCGATTAAGCAACAAAACTGGTTTAATCCAACTCAAATATCAACAAACAATTATTCACAAAAAAAGAAATCTTAAATACTACTTAACTCTACTACCTCCATCACCGATACAAACTTCAAGCAAATTGTAGACCTTACAAGAATTCCAATGTCACTTTAACCAACTTTACGTCAATACCACACCTCATCTGTTGTTGTTTTCATAGGCTTTTTATATTCAAGTGATGTACAGTCCTGTGTTGCTTTATTTACATGCTTATACGTAACCAGTCGTATATCTTTACAAGAATTCGAATGTCACTCAGCCAATTTCACTTTAGAACCAACACCCCTCTGTGTCGTTGGCTATGTAAAGTTTTATACCGAGTGATTTACAATCCTGCACTTCGTTCATTTGCATAATTTTGCGTAACAATATCAAATTTATTAGCTTACAGAGTTTTCAATTCATGTCACCATCTTTACAATTTAATTATATACCAAACAAAACATTGCATTCATGTCATCTTACAATTTAATTATATAGCATACAGAGTTATCAATTCATGTCATCCTCTTTACAATTAATTTATATACCAAACAAAACATCAATACGGATCATTCTTACATTCTTGTATCGAGAGCTCAGGCCGAACTCTGGATTGCAGAGTCGCTAGAACCGTTAGGCTTAGTGTAATTAGATAGTATTGCATCCGTCCTAATCCGCGACTTTGCAAACTCTTAAACTAAAATATAATACGTTAGATAATATTGAAAATAATGATAAATAATAAAAGAGCATAATAAAATAAAACAGAACATGTCAGAGTTAACTTCTTCACATACTTTTCTAATGATACCTTACTTAAATTTTACAGTGATTCAATTACAAAAGATATATTCATACATCCAGCCAGCCAATTATGCTTCAGTTATTTAACTAACTTTGCTTACAATCAAATTACCTCAAAATTCAATAAACTATAGCACTTAATAGCAGTTTTAACTTATAAATGTATTTTATTAATCGTAACATTTTCAGAATTCCATTATGATTAACAAAATACGTTTATAAGTTAAAACTGCTATTAAGTGCTATAGTTTATTGAATTTTGCAGTTATGTTTCTGATAGTTTTGGAAAAATTTGTTAATTTTGTTTTTGTTAAGTGCCATTGGTAATCAGAACTTAAGAAGGTGGGAGGACATCAATTATATATAATATTTTTTAAGAATATCATTCAAATGGATGCAGAACAGGAAAGATATATTTGAATTTGTGGTATAAATAACAGCATTATATCTGGAGAGAATTATAAGATCTTTGCTAGATGAAGATTTCAGCATGCAGTAACCAATAGCCAGCTGTGTGTCTTTTGTAATACACAAACTTCTATTAACTGCAAATGTATTTATTGATGGTTTCTTTGATTATGGTTTACAGTACACTAATATCTTGCCTTCTCGAAATTTATTTCATTTCAAATCATGATGCAAATTAGCATAATGTTTCTTAATTTTCGCAATTTAAAGAAAAATTCACACACAATTCCCAGCAGGCAAAATTTCTATTCTTCCCAAAATTCCCAGTAGCTGACCACCCTGTCAATGCAATCTTTAGAAAATTACAGAATCAAAATAGAAGCTAAGCTTTTTCTAAGGAGTATATCAATTTACCTAGATATCTAAGTAGCTAACACACAAAATTAGACAGTTCTATTGATAAATAAGTTCACAATAACTTATATACAAGGGGAGGCAAAAAAGTTTTTACTCTCATCAAGACATGGATATGGTAGGAATCTGAAAATTTGGTCCTCCAATTCTTCCTTCTCTATATATCCACTTCCTAGGGCCACATACATCTCACACAAGTGGAACACTTGTTTAATACCATCTTTGTGGAAGTTGGCAGATTTGGAAGCAAGCCAGTTCTCAACAGTAATGATCTCCTCATCGTCAAAAAACTTCTTCCCCATAAATATTTTTCCATATTTCAAAACAGGAAGAAATTTGAAGGTGCCAAGTCAGGAGAATACGGGAGATGAGGCATAATTTCATAGCCATATTTGCACAGAAAAGTGACTATTTCTGCAGTTCAGTATACAGCTGCACTGTCAGCAAATCATGCTTTTTTTCCTTGATACTGTCTTATAACTTTAATAGCAAGTTCTTATAGTATGTCTCTGTTATTGTTGACTCTTTGTGTAAGTAATCTGTCAATATGACATCTTTGCTGTCCCAAAATACAGAAATAACCTTGCTGGATCTCTTTCTCTTGGGTCATATCCTTCAGGTTGATGCAACCACATTTGAATTCCCATTTCCATTGTTTCACAATCTCATATGATGGGCATTCCTCACCATATACAACTGACATCTCTTTGTGGATTTTTTGTGCAGTTTTCCTTGAAAATGGAGGAACCATATCATGGCTTGATACTGTTTTGTCCAGAATAATACATTTTACTATCATGCTTCTAACATGGATTAGAAGCATGATAAAAATGCTTAAAAAAAAAAGCATTGGTTAAACAGAGATAATAAGAAAATAACGCTAAATAATAAAGTGCATAATAAAATAAAATAGGACATGTTGGAGCTAACTTCCTCACAAATGTATATAAATTACGTGGACACCCATGACTATGCAAATTATATAAGATTTTAAGAACCCATGCTTTGTCAAATTCTGAACTAATATCCAATGAAATCAACAAACAATTACTTTTTTCGAAAGTACATTTTGTGCTCACTGTTTAACATAAAGTATAGCATCGATGGTACTACATTGTGGAGTAAATCCATATTGGCAAATGTTTAACTTGTGACCTCTATGGAGGAAATGATTAATTCTATTAATTAGAGCTTTTTCTAAGACCTTTCCAAATACAGGCAACAAACTAATTGGCCGATAACAATTGGATTTATCTATGGTTATCATCTAATCTGAACAAATATTACTATTATAAAACAGTGCGTGATATCCATTCGCATGTCCATTCGAGTTGTAGAATATGGAAAGATTCTCATTTATCAAATAAAATTGGAAAATTGGAAAAGACAACACGCGAATTTTGACTAAACTAAGTGCAATACTCAAAACAAATTCGTGTTATTACAAAATATTGATCTCAAAGTCATGTAAAGCTGCCTTTCTATAAATGGAAATTTTATATAAAGAATAACTTTTTGCTATAATTCCCAAGTCGTCTTTATAAGTTTATAACAAACGGAAAAATTAATCGATTTGAGAATAATCGAGTAATTCTCTTCTTATAAATTATTACTTCAATCGATTTAAAGTATTTAAATCATTTGCTTTTTAGAAATTTAATTTTCTTACCAAGTTTAGATATCAATTTACAAATTGCCTTTTTCCAAACATCAGGGAATTTTCCCTCATGCAAGCATGCATTATATATAGAAACCATAAGATCGGGATGTATCGAAAAAATGTGTTTAGCTATTTCCGAGGTGATTGAATCATGTCGGGGTGCCTTTCTGTTTGCCAAGCCATTCACTATACCATGTATCTTTTCCTGAGAAAAATATAAATCATCCTCTGCAATATATGGCTGCTCACTGCAGCAACGAATCAGTTGATGTGTAGTGCTATCCTGGCTGCAATCATCCACAGAGAAAAATAATCCATTATAACACCAACTGCCTTATTATTGCTAAAACACACATTACCATCAGCATCAGTTAGCAGTATAGGCGGCATGGCTCTAGTATCAGAGCTTTTCAGAAAAGTGTATACCTTATCCCAATAATCCTGATTCCCCTCCACATCACAAAACTCCTTCCAAGATCTGGATTTACTATTACGAATTTCCTTCTGATAACTTCTTTTTGCAAAAAGGTATTCCCGGTGCAAAGAATTCCGAAGAGACTGATTCCGACAAGACTGATATCGCCGACGTAAAAAGTATTAACCAAGCGCCTACTGGTTGTTAGAGATGGAGTCCACCAAGGGACAGAATGTTTTTTCTTAATGTGTATCAGAATGTTTCTGCTACAGCAGTATTTTATAAGGTCCATGAACTGATTAACTATATAATTAATGTTGTAACCAAATTGTATTTGTTCCATAAATTCAGGTATGCCATCTATGTAATCCTGATGAAAAGAGTCTCAGTTAGTCTCAGTGAAGATTTTTCAGCTTTATTAAGCCATCTTCAGCAAATTTAGTAAAATATACTGTATTTTCCACTTTTGAAATTGTGCTGAATTATTTATATTTAATAAGAAGTGGGATGAAATTATGCATTCATATTTGACTAAGTGATCAGTTGCCGCAGAGGATCTGTCTAAATTAACCTGTAATATATTTATGTGGTGCATTAGTTCTGTGTGCGTGCATCAGCGAGCTGACACTGGTACCTAAAAAAGGGACAATAACGATCATGGGGTCCATGATAAGGATCAATTCGGGATTCCTGGTTATGATATCCTCTGTTATACTTGAGACAATTGGTACACTGAAATTCCTCTCTTCGAGCTGTGCATTGGCTCGACTCATGGCCAGTTCCCGCACAGTTAGGGCAGACCACACCGGCTTTGCATTGCTTTGCTAAATGACCATAGGCCCAACACTTGTAACATCGATGGAAGCTATAAAAATCCCACAGCTTGTGCGATGACCATCCAATACTTAAGAAGTAATTACTCTCTGTTATTGCCTTTCTGGTTCTTGGGTCATCCTCTACCTCCCAGGAGCACAGGTTCCGATCTGCCCTCTTACCGACCTGAAATGCCGGCTTAAATTTGTTGGTTGAAAACAACTCTGCTTCTATATGCTCATTGAAGATTCTGATATTACTCCTTAGGGCCTCAGTGATGATGTCTAACGGAGCTCTGGTGATCATAATCCTGGGTCTTCTCTTTGCCGTCTCCCTGACCTCATAATCTCATTTCATAATTTCATTCCCTCATTTCCTGTAACTTCTCCTTTAGCCTTGAAGCTCTATTGCTGATGCTGCATGTGATCACATCTCCTGATTTTACTATCCTTGTATTCTTCACTCCAACCTTTAAGTCTTGGAGGTTGACCTCTTCCTTTACTCTGTCTAATAGCTTCCGTGGTTCAATTGCCTCCATCCCTTTGGAGGGGTACACCAAAACTGCTGCATCATCTCGTCATGGAACAGGTCTCTTTATTACATCAGAATACAGAGGCTTTGATGGTCATTCCTCTGGTAACCTGTGCTGTAATTCTCGTCGTAGATCTTCCACTCTCTCATCAGCCTTGATGTACTCAGTAAGCAAGCTTTCAAAAATGGTCAACATTGTGGCTAAACTCTTCTTAATATCATCCTTTATTGATCCTTTTAAATTCAGACCCTCATCTAGAGCACTAAAAACCTTACTGAGTGAATGCTGGAACAACTGAGTGTTGTCCCCCCCTCTCTGAGTTCACTCAATCTTGTCCGACACCGGGAGAACTCATGATACCTAATCAATGTTATGTGGTATCTAGAAATAAAGATGTCTGTAATGTGTTTTTAAAGAAAGAACCAACTAAGTAAATAGAAAAGCACTAGGTATCAAGATAGAAATTTCAATGAAATTAATCTAAGAATTACTATATATTCAGAAACTGTGCAAAGAGACTAACTCAAAAATATACAACACTAGCTATCAAAAACTAAAACAAGAGTTCAAAACAAAAAAAAAATTGTTTGAAATAACTCGCAACTTGAAAAATTCAAATCCTAACCTGAATTGTTCCAAAAACTTCTAATTATAAATTAACTGATTTACCCCAACCAACTATATTTTATTTTATTTTAATTTATTTTTTTTGGAAACCTTATGAAATTCTAAGAATAACTATAGCAAAATTATTTAAGTATAACTGAAATAAAGATAAAAAACTTAAGTAAACTAGCAATCCAAAACTAACAACTAAATACCAGTACTATCCTTACTCCTTAAATAATTAAAGAAACCAGACAAATTATATATGGAAAGAATCAATAGAAGCTAGTCTACAAGAATATAACAAAGTTCATTCAGACTCTGCAAGGAAGTTCCTCGAAGAAACGGACAAAGGACGCTAAGCCTAATGAAAAACAAAAATATTTCCTAAATTCCCCCCCAAAAAATTACTAAAACTAGACAAATTATATATCAATGAAATTGGAAAAACTTTATCTATCAGAATATAACAAAATTAAGACTCTACAAAGAAGTTCCGTGAAGAAACGAGCGATGGACGCTAAGCCTAACGAAAAACGAAAAGTAGTCCTAAATTCCCAAAAATGACTAAAACTAGACAAATCATATATCAATGGAATCAGAAAAACGTTATCTATCAGAATATAATAGAATATAACAAAATAAATTACCTTTATGCAGAAAAAACTCGGTTTTGAAAATTGCTTGAAGGTGCTCTCACAAAAAACTCACCAACATACTCAGTGGCAGCCACCAAACTTTAATTTTCAAGATTGCTAATTAACATTTGTGAATGTTAATCAACAATCCTGTGAATGATTAACATTTGAGCAAATGTTATTTTTTGAATAACATTTTTTCTTCAATGCTTGTGATGCATTTTTGCTTCAGTGCCTGTGAAGTCATTTTTACTAAAACAATTTGAGGAATCAATATGCAAGTAAAATTTATTAGGATACGAATTAAAGATTCTAGATTATTATATATCAAAATGCAGTTGCTGATTGACAATTCATCATCAGTCATTGTTTATGTTAAATCAATGACTGAATTGATAATTGATTGGTGATAAATAATTTCTTTGTGAAAGTGAAAATTATCAAATTGAATAGTAGCATACATTTATTTGGTTCATTAAATTAAATTAGATACGTGTACAAGGATTTGTAAATTAATATACCTGTACTTGCATAAATTCCTAATATATGTATGTGCTTATAATAGTTATTCATTATAAAGGCAGCCCTCAAGTTACAAACATAATTATTTCATAACTTTAGTTTATGACTCAAAAACATCTCAGAAACTATTCTTATGAGACACTCAGAAATACTGAAACATCTAAATATAATTTATTGTTTAATATATGTGATAATTGGACCAATTAAAAGTTTTTCATTTCAGAGATTTGAATAGAAAACTTTAATTATAAAACAAAGTTTTCTTAGTATAAGCTCCATAATATTGAAATAAGGCTATAATATGTTAAATAACTTATAATTTGTAGTTATAGTAATGTGTGTGTAGATTTATATTATATTTATTATTAATGCAATGTTCTGTCATGATATTTAAAATTCTTGAAGAGTTTTTGAAATTTGAAAATGAAATGGCACATTTATAAATAAAATGCTCATAACTTGAGGAATAAATGTATGTTATTTTGAAGATTTGATATTACTCTTGATAAAAATTCCTTTATTTATGATAATTAAATGCTAAAATTTATTTTTCAGATGAAACAAAAATTAGCAAATCTTTTCCCATTAATCCACAATTCTGTTGTCAAAGAATCAAAAAGAATGGAAAGAGAGTTTAAACAGGCAATTTATATAACACCAACAAATTACTTACAGATGCTATCTAGTTTTGTAAGGTAATTAATATTTTAAAATATGTAAATTCTAATGCTGTTACTATAAAATATTGAATCAGTAAGATCAAAAATAAGAGAAATATGGTTATTTAAAAAATACCTCTTTCTATGAATAAATTTGAATATATTAATAATAAATTTTAGGATAAACAGAAGAATCATTTATAAAAATGTATATAACACAAGTTAATAATTATCATATATACTTGAATATAAGCTGATCCTCTGACTTCAGAGTTTCAAAATTGGTAAAAATGCAAAACCTATGAATAAGTCTACCCCGACTTTAGCACTTAAAATTCGATAAAAATTTGGAACCAAAAAATTACGTGATTTTTGATTTTTAGTTACCGATATATTAATGTCATTTGTCAAAATAAATATTTTATTGAAACTTTAAATATACATATATATAAATAAATTGTTATAATACAAACACCAGTATATCAATTTAAAAGGTAAAATTTTACTTTAACTCAAAGTGATCCAGTGCAGTGTGCTTACATAAGATTCTTGGATTATTGCATCAGGCAGTATGGCATCGCCTCTCTAATGCACTTATATAAATGCAGGTTGCAGTTGGCGGCACTCGATCACATTGGGTAAAGTAAAATTTTACTTTACTTTGAAGCGAGATTGATGTCAGTTTATGACATCATTAGAATGATGTAGCTTCAGAAAATATGAGGTTAACGAATAGTAAATAAATTTTGATAATTTACATAAAAATATTTTCTTTTTATTGTTGTTATTGAATAATTGCTTTGTTTTCTAAAAAAATTTCATATTAAAGTATCACAGTAAAAATTCCATTAGAATAATATGTCTACATCACATGGCTCCTATTTTCCCTTACATTGTATTTTGTCAAGTTATCATTTAAAATTACTAACTAAAGCACTTTACGTAGTTGGTTATATAAAAATCTTTAATTTTATCTTAAAAAGATTTTTAAATAACCAACTGCGTAAAGTGCTTTAGTTAGTAATTTTAAGTGTTTAGGATAAATGCAGTAATAGAGAGAGAAATTATTGAGTTATCGTATTCAAATCTTTGATCGTATTTTAAAATGAATGGATCATCCTAACAACGATGTCATACACTGTTAGGATGATGTGAGCAATGTGATTTCTAGACATTAAGTATGTGATTTTGAAGTTTTGATTTTGCTTCAATGAACTTTTTTGATAGACTTTTTTGACAGTACAAATATATATATAATAATATATAATATATTATATCATTATATATAAATATATTATTATTTTTTTGTTAATTTAAACATTATTTTAATTACTTTTTAATCTGTTTTAGTTAAATATAATAAGCATTTATCAATAACCAGCAAATGGATTAAAACATTCTTAATTAATAATAATGAAAAATAAATATATCTTTTCACCCAAATATGAATCCTAAATAAGATTCCTGATTAATTGTCGAGAGTTTTCACATCACATTGTATCATGCAGCGTGGTATCATCAATCTCATTACAGTACAGTATATAGATGCAGGTTGGATTTGGCAGCACAATGCACTCGATTGCTTTGGGATGAGATAAAATTTTACCTGATATTGTATTAAATAAACTATTGCAAAATTTCATTCCTAGTCTTTAGGAGATATTCAATAAGTTATGGTTTTGCTTATTACTTCAATTTCTTCAGCCAAAAAAAGTTGATTTTTTTTTATCTGTATATAAGCCGACCCCCCTACTTCAGAAATATTTTTTGAGAAAGAACCTCGGCTTATATACGAGTATATACGGTACATAAAAGAAAAAGAATAATCAGCATTATAAGTAGTTAAAACAGTCCTTCATTAATGAACAATCAATATTATTGTTAAAAATAAATTTAATAATTTTAAACAACCTAGTTCCACTGCTTCTATTAACGTAGTAAATAACACCAAGCACTTGAAGCAGGACAAACACAAGTTTATTATTAGATATATATAAACTACATATACTAATAATAGTGCAGTCTTTCCGGAAACGCTTTCGGCCTTCTACGGCCCTCCTCAGCCGGTACTCAGAAGTGACTGCAGATATACACCGGATTAGAAACGATAAAGACCAGCATCCGCCAGACAAAAGAACGGGGGTCTATAAAATAGATCTTTATAACCACGATTCAGTCCGATGGGAACAATATATTGGGTTCACTTCGAGAAATTTAGGAACCAGATTAAGGGAGCATCAGCGGGACGTCGAGAATGGAGCGCTGTCAACTGCCTTGGCACAACGAGCCTACCAGTGCAGGGTGGACATATTGTGGGATAAAGCACAGGTGGTCAAGCCTATTAATGACATGAAACAGGGGTTAACGGCAGAAGCCATAAAAATCTTCCGAGAGAAATTAAAGGGGAAGGCAGTACTAAACGAAGACGACCCTAGTAGATTGAATTGCGCGTGGAGGTGGTGTCAATTAGATAAAGACAGATCGGAGCATGCGCCGCCGACAAGGACGCCTGTTTTCGTGTAGGCTCCAGACAACTCTTTTCTCGGAATGTTAATTGTTATAATTATTATTATTATTTTTTATTATTTTTTCTTTCCTAAACTGTATTATTTTGTATTTTTCTTTTTGGTGTTAACTTCACGCGGTTTAATTTGTGATTATTGACGATGTTGTAAGATGAGATTCCGTATATAACACAGCCCAATAACTCACAACTGAAAGTATGTAGAACGAAATAAAATATATGTTTTTGTAACAACGGACCAACATCTGGTCAACAACCCGCCTGTGTGACATCGCGAGCCCTTTAAATTTACGGTTTGTTTATAATGTACCCTAGCAGGAGCGGCCTGCGTTCCGATATGGTGTATATCTGCAGTCACTTCTGAGTACCGGCTGAGGAGGGCCGTAGAAGGCCGAAAGCGTTTCCGGAAAGACTGCACTATTATTAGTATATGTAGTTTATATATATCTAATAATAAACTTGTGTTTGTCCTGCTTCAAGTGCTTGGTGTTATTTACTACAAAAATAAATTTGTTATGCTGTATGATTTCCTTCTTATAATGTTGATTATTCTTTCATTTACCTTGGATTTATGATAATAAGTAATCATAAATTTTTCTTATTAACAGTATTTGCTGATTGTTGATAGAGAAATTAACATTAATAATTGCTTGCTATTATTCATAAACTTGATTCATTTTCAAAAATAATAAAAACAAAGCTCATTTAATTAGGATCAACAATGTTCATTGTTTTAATAATCCCCAAAACACTTTCAGATAATATCATCATTCTTATTAAACTTTTCAAGATATTTAAAAATGATATAATGATTTTTTGACATACAGACACAGCTTCTATAACAGGAAATATTCTAATCAACACTAATCAGGGGATTAACCATTTCAAATTATGTAAACCAACTTAGCCAAACTTCCCCTGGTAGACAAAATCTATATTAAATTTTTCTATGATTATTTTTGAATTAGAGCCATGGTGCCGCCATCTGTTGAGTTAATAATTAATTAAATATATTTAGAATTTAGAACTAAGATGGTGCCATGTAGTAATTAATGATTATACTATAATTTTTAAATTAATTTTCTCAAAATAAAATTTTGCTACCGCACCGGACTCGAACTGGGATCTTTGGGATAGCGCCCCAATGCCTTAACCGATTAGACCACGGTGACCTATGGCAGAATTCCATTTCGGGAAGCTTATATATTACTATGGAGACTTTATTCATTTATTAATCCGATAATAATTTTTGTTTTAGATTTTGAAAGATTTGAACAAAAGTGGATTTTAGTAAAAGTAACAATGATATAAATTATTAAATACTTTATTAAAAACTAAAATATAGAATAAAATGACGACATAAAAATTAACATGTAAAGTTTTTAACCCTCAAATGAGCAGATCAAATTGCATACTTTAATGAAAAAAATTTTAATCTTTTTATGGTGTTCTTTACAAGCAATGTTTAAAATTTAAACGAAATTCAAAAAGTAATAAAGAACAAAAAAAAAATATTTTTCCACATTGGATTCGAACTCGCCTCTTCAGGACAATAGACAGAGGCTTTAACGATGTGCTGTGAGCCGCTATTGCTTATTCTTGTCAGGAGAGAGCACATGACAAGCACATCCCACGCGTACACCTGTCACCCTATTTTCATTCAGAAGGGATAGGTCCATTTCTGATGTACCTTGATTCTCATACCTGATTGTGCAACCGATCAACTTCCAGCAAGCACAGCTCCTACAAGGCAGGTGAAAAACTTTATGAACTAGACTGTACCTTGCAACTTAAGCCTGTGTATAAAGAGATAGATCTTAATCTCATCACTACTAGTTTAAAGAGGTTTATAGAACAATGAACAGGATATTCCATAGCAATTATTAGGAGTAGCATGGTTTTTGACATCATATCGATTAATAAGGATAAGTGTAAATTTGGGAAGGGTTTTGGAGTGTATGAGGTCCCATGTTTCAGTAATATAGTCTTTGGGGGGAAGAGTGCTATATTGGCTTTACTAATAGGCCTATAAAGAAGGGGGTTAAAGAGCATATAAATGCAGTCCATAACAGGAAAGTGTGCATAACATTGGTACATTGGAATATAGAGCCTGACGTTATTATGTGAGACAAAGTTTGGGTATTAAAGATAGCTAGCAGCATTAGAGAAGGCAAATATTCACTATATACATAATCAGAAAGACTAACCATGTGATTAATTACAATGATTCCCTTATGTTATCCTCAGCTTGGATTTGGCTTGCTGTGTTTTAAATCAGTGTGATCGTACGGCAAGGTAGAAATCTCTCTATTAATATTACAAAATTGCATTATAATGTTTTTTTTTTAAATTTTTGTTCATTTTCTGGGAATCCTCATCTGGTAGCATTGCATTAGCTTTGTATAAATAGTTTTTAGTCTTTTAAATACTTTTATTTTTATTGTGATTTTATTATTATGCTAGATTTTGATATTATTATTGTTGTTATTGTTGTAAATTAGCCATATTACAAGAGAAATACCAGATTTGTTTTAGCTCGAACAGAACACAGCACAACTTTAACACCAGACTAAGACAACTATTTATTGAAACGCTATATATACAGAGAAAGGAATTTTCCTCCCTTGTTATAGTATCCACTCAATAAACATTAGAGAGTTTACAACATTCTCCCTTTTTTCTCAATTCTCCTTTTTTTCATCTATAAGAATTATCTTCGCACATAACTTTCTTTAACACCCCACCTTAATTTAAACATTTAGCTGGAAAAAAATATCAAACATACAGATTAAAGTTTAAATTGATTAGCAAACATTTAATATTATCAAACTAAACCAATTCCTTTGAAAAGTTTACTTAATGACACTTTATCCAATGCTTTTGTAAATAAATTGGCTAAATTATTTTCACTTTTATATATTTCACAGCTACTATTTTTTTCATTTATAATATCTTTAATGAAATGAAATTTAACATCAATGTGTTTTGTTCTATGCTGATTCCCGTTTCTACTTGCAATTGCTATAGTACCATTATTGTCTTCAAAAATGGTGATATTATTCAAATTATAAGTTCCAATTTTACTTTACTAATCCCCATAATCATCTACATTGACATGCAACTAATGTAAGTGCTGTATATGCAGCTTCAGTACTTGACAGAGCCATTGATTGCTGTTTCCTGGTATTCCATGTTACAGTTTCTCCAAAAGCATGAATGCAGAAACCAGGGATTGACTTCCTATCTTCTGAATTATTACTCCAATCTGCATCACAGTAAGCTTCCACTGATTGACCTTCTTTAAATTCCAATTTTAATTGCTTTGTAGTTTTCACATATCTTAGAACCCGCTTTAAATACTTTAATTTTTCTTCTGTTGCATTTATCTGGAAACGACTCAAATAATTGACAGCAAAACAGATATCTGGCCTAGTATTTACTGCTAAATACATCAGTGCACCTATTAAACTTCGATATTTTTTTTCTCCTTTTTCAACATTCAGTTCATTTTTCTTCAGAATAAGTCCCTTTTCCATTGGTGTCTTTACAGGTTGTGCTTCTTCTAATCCATATTTTCTGATTAATCTTTCAATATATCTTCATTGATGAAGTTTTAATACCTCGATTCCTTGATTGTTTTCTTTACCTCATTCAACTTCTAGACCAATGAATGTTTTTACATCTCCTATATCTGTCATTTCAAATTTAAATGTCAATTCTTTTTTAGATTTTCTACTTTACCTATCAATAATATATAATCAACATATAGTACAATAAAATTATTGAAGTTAGAATTATAATACAAGTACTCATTATATTTTGATTTCTTGAAGCCAAGTTACAATACAAATTTATTGAATTCACTGTTCCAGCATTTTGGACCTTGTTTCAAACCATATAGTGCTTTATTTAATTTTTTCACACGAGAATCATAATTAAATGGATCTTCTGGAAGTCAATCGATAGTTCTTCCTCTAATTAACCATTTAAGAAAGCGTTTTAACATCGAGCTGCTGAATTTCCAATCTTTTGAGTTTGCTATATCAAGTGTTGTTGGAATTGTTGTTAAACTTGCTACTGGAGCATAAGTTTCATTGTAATCCACTCCGTACTATTGACAATAACCCTTAGCAACAAGTCTTGTTTTATATATTTTTTTTCCCTCAACATTCAACTTTTTGGTATATACCCACTTACAGTTTATAGGTTTCTTTCCTTTTGGTAAGTTTGCAGATTTCCATGTCTGATTTTTCTCATGTGCTTGAATCTCTTGTAACATGGCTTCTTATCATTTTTCTCGATCATCCATTTTCAATGTTTCTTTATAATTCATTGGAAAATCTTCAAATTTAGCATTCATTGCAATAATATAATCATCCATCCAAACTGGTAGTTTTCTTTCTTTTCTTCTATATCCTTTTGTTCCATTATTTCTTCCTGTTTTACTAACTCTTCATTTTCCTGTATTTCATTTGATTCTTCATCAGTTATTTCTTTGTTTTTGGATTCTTGATCTATTTCAATCGATTCCATCTTAAAATCCATATCTGGCCCATTGCTTGTTTCATCAAAAATAATATCTCTTCCGATGATGATGTTCTCTCCATTCCATAGCTGATAACCATTAGGTGCATAACCTATTAATTTGCATTTTACCACTTTTTCATCTAGCTTCTTTCTTTTATTTTCTGGAACATGTAAATAAGCTGTACAATGAAAAACTTTAATTTTATTCAAATTAGGCTTCACTCCAAGCCATAAATAAGCTAGTATCTGCTTATCATTTATAGATAGTCAATTTAAAATATAAGCTAAGGTTTGAATGGCTTCCATCCAAAATGGTTTTGGTAAACTGCTATCAATAAGCATACAACATGTCATCTCAACCAGATTACAGTTCATCCTTTCTGCTTTTCCATTATTCTGTGGCGTATAAGGAACAGTTTTTTCTATCTTTATGCCATTTTTTCTTAGGTATCCATTAAATTCTTGATTAATATATTCCTTCCCATTGTCACATCTTAATCTACTTATACTCTTCTGAAAATGTGTGTCAGCTGCAGCCACATAGTCTTTGAAACAAGTAAAAACTTTGTTTTTATGTTTAAATCCATATACCATTAAAAAATGTTGATAGTCATTCAAAAAGGTTACAAAATAGCTGAACCCTTCTTTTGATAGTGAAGTAATACATCACTATCAAACACACCCACACATCACTATGGACTAGTTGCAATGATTGTCTTGTTTTCCATTCTTTCCTTTGATATGGCAATTGACACATTTTTCCTTTAATACATATTTCACATTTGAAGTTTGGCTCTTCTAAACCTTCTATTAATCCGATTCTTTTTAGGATTTCTAAGGACCTAAAATTTACATGTCCCATTCTTCTGTGCCAGTTTTGAGTTTGTTTGACAAAATATACTTTTTGATCATCAGGGTTAACTGATAATTTTACATGTACTTTATAAAGTGGACTTTCAAGAGAACCTTGCAAAATCAACTTATTATTTTTCTTGATAAATACATAGTTTTTATCAAAAATCACACTCAGTCCATTATCCACCAGTCTTCGAATTGATAATGTTAATTGTCATAATATAGATTCATTTAAATAAAAACATAACTTTTAAACAACATTTAAATATACAAGATACATTTATTAGAACTTCGTTTTAGTACATTGAGAGGCTAACCATATTCTGCTATTGTTGTACCACCTCGTTTCTGGTTCCACATGATTTGTGCGCGGCCTATACAGAAGTGTTTCTAACTTATGTGACATGCTTCTTTTTTAATATAGGGTAACATATAAAACAAAAGTTTAAATTTGACAATAAAATTTGAACCATTTCAAAATGTTTATAATATATAGTCCTTAAAACAAGGAGGTAGTTTTATGTCGCAGTTCAGTCGAGAGTTCAGGTCACCAGGACTAGTTGGGGATTTGAATTCATTAGAGTGTGTCTGTTCAGAGTCCATAACAGATAAAGATGATGTCTTACAGGGAGCGATTCATCATTTTATTCAGTTGCTCTAATGTTTCTTGGGATTGCTTAATTTGTGCTTTATCAGGTTTCAGATGGACTCCATTTCTTCTGAATTCTGTTTCTGAGGATGTCTTGACTATGTAGGAATGCGTTGAATTCAAGTTCTTTAACTATTTTCTCTTGCATCCATTCTCTATGACCTGTTTGCATCAGTACTGGTTGTTGGCGTTGTAATTTTTATAACTTGACGGTTGATCTATTATGGTAGTTTTTCTGTTTTCTTTGATTTTCAATTAGTTGTGCTTTGGTATTTCTTCTCACAAATTTTGGTTTTAAATATGATAAATTTGTAGGACATTGGATTACCTAAAATTTACATGTCCCATTCTTCTGTGCCAGTTTTGAGTTTGTTTGACAAAATATACTTTTTGATCATCAGGGTTAACTGATAATTTTACATGTACTTTATAAAGTGGACTTTCAAGAGAACCTTGCAAAATCAACTTATTATTTTTCTTGATAAATACATAGTTTTTATCAAAAATCACACTCAGTCCATTATCCACCAGTCTTCGAATTGATAATGTTAATTGTCATAATATAGATTCATTTAAATAAAAACATAACTTTTAAACAACATTTAAATATACAAGATACATTTATTAGAACTTCGTTTTAGTACATTGAGAGGCTAACCATATTCTGCTATTGTTGTACCACCTCGTTTCTGGTTCCACATGATTTGTGCGCGGCCTATACAGAAGTGTTTCTAACTTATGTGACATGCTTCTTTTTTAATATAGGGTAACATATAAAACAAAAGTTTAAATTTGACAATAAAATTTGAACCATTTCAAAATGTTTATAATATATAGTCCTTAAAACAAGGAGGTAGTTTTATGTCGCAGTTCAGTCGAGAGTTCAGGTCACCAGGACTAGTTGGGGATTTGAATTCATTAGAGTGTGTCTGTTCAGAGTCCATAACAGATAAAGATGATGTCTGCACAGGGAGCGATTCATCATTTTATTCAGTTGCTCTAATGTTTCTTGGGATTGCTTAATTTGTGCTTTATCAGGTTTCAGATGGACTCCATTTCTTCTGAATTCTGTTTCTGAGGATGTCTTGACTATGTAGGAATGCGTTGAATCAACTTCTTTAACTATTTTCTCTTGCATCCATTCTCTATGACCTGTTTGCATCAGTACTGGTTGTTGGCGTTGTAATTTTTATAACTTGACGGTTGATCTATTATGGTAGTTTTTCTGTTTTCTTTGATTTTCAATTAGTTGTGCTTTGGTATTTCTTCTCACAAATTTTGGTTTTAAATATGATAAATTTGTAGGACATTGGATTGTAAAGATCTTCCCATTAACATTTGTGCTGGAGATGGTAAGCAATACTTCGGAGGGTTGTTGTATTCGATTAGGGTTAGATTTTGGTGTCCTCCTTCTTCTTTGACTTTTAAAAGGATATTTTTCATTGTGCCAATAGTTCTTTCAATCATTCCATTAGAGCAGTGGTTCTCAACCTTTTTTCTGTTGAGGAATATATTTTAATATTTTAAAATTTGGCAGCACACCTAAATATGTTAAATAATAATTTAGATTTAACAAAGATATTCATTAACAGATTATTGTATTTATTCTTATTACATTCAGATTACAGACATACTCATACATGGAATCATTAAATGGCAGCCTTTACTAAGTTATAACGCCACTTGTGGATTTTGTCTTTTTAGAGAAACTAAAAATTTAATTTTTATTCCTTTTAACTTTATGAAAACCACAAAAAATTTTTTCTATCACAGAAATTTTCGAGGGTTAGATTTTTCTAACGATACCCTATTTATAGGAATTGGTAGGACTGTAAAAGGGGTATCCAGCTAATCACATTTCACTATTAACGTATATGATACATACATACAATTCATCTTTAATTTTTTGCGGCACACCGTCAAAAGTTTGGTGGCACACTAGTGTGCCACAGCACAGTGGTTGAGAAAAACTGCATTAGATCTTGGGTATTTTGGAGACAATATTGTGATTTGGAAATCATAGTTTTTAGGAAACTTTTGATAAGCATAGCTGTCAAAAGGTGGACAATTGTCAGAATATATTTTAGATATTCCATGTGTATGGAAATGTGTATCTTTTGCCAAGACCATTCAGGTATTTTATAAGGAATTAGTGGCTGTTTCGTATTTGCCCTTTGGTGTTTCTGCCATATTGTGCAAGACTACAAATGTCTACCATCATTTTGCAACAATATATTGTATTTTTTCCTTTATTTTGGCAAGATATCACACCTTGATGGGCAATATATAATTTAGAAAGTATTTCTTCTCTCATTTTGGTTGGTATTATTAATTTGTTTTCACAAAAGACCAGGTCTTCATTGAAATGTAATTCTGTCTTTTTGTCCCAATATGGTTTAATGTCCTTGTGTAAAAGTTTTATACTTTTTGGCCATCCATTCTGAATATAATCTTTCACCAAGCAAAGTTCTTTGTCGACTTTTGTTTTTTCTTGTAGTTGTCTTGTTTTTTGATCAGTTGCAGTTAATATTGTGTGAATTGTAGCTGCTCCTTGTTCTAAAATCTTTTGTGTCTACTGTTATTGGCATTGGTGCTCTAGATAGAGTATCAGTTATATGGAGCTTCTTCCCAAACACAAGTATGATGTCAAAATCATGTTTGAAGAGTTCTAAGGTCATTCTTTGTAATTTAGGAGACAAATTTTCATTAGGTATCTTTAATAGTCATATCAGAGGTTTATGGTCTGTTTCTATAATAAATTTAGTTCCATAAACAAAATAATGGAATTTCTTGCATCCATTTAGCACTGCCAATAGTTCCTTCTCTATTTGATTATATTTTCGTTGACGTTCATTTAGGGATACTGATGAATAAGCAATAGGATATAAGTGAGACTGCTTATCTACAAGATGAAAGTTTATTGTGTCTGTCTAGAGAGGGAGCTACATACCAAGAGGGAAAGAATGTAAACAATAATATAAAAAATTAGCCGTTCAAATGACATTGCTATCAGAGTGTTAGCGCCATCTACTGGCGGTTAGGCACATTAATATTTTACTCTATCACTTCCTTGCCTAACTGTATTTTTTCTCCTTTTCATTGTTATTCAAAGGATTTGCTTTGTCAAGTCTTAAATTTAATCATTGAATTTTTGTGTTCTTTCTGCTTTAGTTAGCATATTTGCAAAGTTATCAGCTGTTGATATGTAATTAAAACTCAGTTGTTTTTCTTCACTCTTTTCTCGGAGGAAGAAATGTCATAAATCAATATGTGCGTTCTAGACCTTGGCCGCGGTCTGAACCACAGTTTTATAAAATTTGCATTGCTTAAATGAAGCATCTTAGCAGTGCGGTTTTTAAGTATAATTTAAAACATTCTTCATTTCTTCACTTCGAACTTCTCCCATATTATTGACGTCATCGATACAGCCCGAGATACTGATTAGCTGAAAATTTTCAAACGATGAGGGTGCATAGGAACTATAGTAACAGCCAAGTTTTAGCCATTGACCGGTATAGTCAAGGTCTTTTCAATGCTCGTAAAACCGCGATTTATCTGAATGCCGTCTAGATCCGGTTTTTCCTGTAAACCGTGGACTATAGAAACTCCGTTTAAACAATCGGCCCTCTGTGTCTATTTAAATAGGTGTAGCACTTTTATTACTTTAAAGTAGCCATTCACTTCCTGAAAATTGCAGCCAAGCTTACTTTATCCCATGGTATGTAGTATTGGATGAGTTGCTACAACAAACTATCTGTAGTCCAATAGCCGTTGACTGGTATAGTCAAGGTCTTTGCAATGCTCGTAAAACCGCAATTTATCTGAACGCCATCTAGACCCGGTTTTTCCTGTAAACCGTGGACTATAGAAACTCCGTTTAAACAATCGGCCCTCTGTGTCTATTTAAATAGGTGTAGCACTTTTATTACTTTAAAGTAGCCATTCACTTCCTGAAAATTGCAGCCAAGCTTACTTTATCCCATGGCATGTAGTATTGGATGAGTTGCTACAACAAACTATCTGTAGTCCAATTAGAGGAATGTAAAAAATATTTATAAAAAGTACTGCTAAAAATTGTGTAAATGAAGTAAGAGCAAGTTAATAAATATAAAATATTAAAGTTCCTAGTAAATATAGCACTTGAAGCAGTATAAAATATAGTTTTTTTGTTACACAAACAAAAATGTTTTCGATACAGTAAATATAGCACTTGAAGCAGTATAAAATATAAAGTTTTTTTATTACACAAACAAAAATGTTTTCGATACAAACGGTATCATCATCGGTTGTACAGAGAACTAAACAGAATAAAGAATATACATAACCATAAGGATTTATCAGTATCGAAGAAGCTACATACACTTAAGTATAATGAAACCGGTAAAGTCATTAACATTGGGTTGTACATAGAACTAAACAGAATAAAGAATATACATAACCATAAGGATTTATCAGTATTGGAGAAACTACATACACTTAAGTATAATGAAACCGGTAAAGTCATTAACATTAGGCAGGCAGACGGGATGAATGCAGTGTGGAGATATGCGATCAGAAGAAATTTTTAATGTATTAATTTTGCATTCTCACGTCTAATGAATAGTTTAATCTGGTTATTCTTGTTATAAGTTATCTTATTTAATTTATTTTTCTATGTTTATTTTATTTAATTGTATAATTGTTAGCCGTTTTAAATTTAAAAAATGTTATAATTTTTTGTGTTCTATTCTAGAACCACATAAATGTTTAGTTATAAATCGACATTGGATACAGTGTATCCAATGTTTATTTTTTGTGTTCTATTCTAGAACCACATAAATGTTTAGTTATAAATCGACATTGGATATATCCATTTCCATTATAGAATCTCTCTTCCGGTTAAATCCAAAACCATTCTAGAACAAACGACAAATAGATGTTTGAACTATGCGATCACAGATGTTAGAAGGAAGTATTATGCAACCAAAAATAAACTGTTTAAGTTCAGAAGGTCATGTATGGATAAGTATGGCCCAGATATTATAGAAGACATTCTCCAATTAGAAAACCAGAAAAAGAAGAAGAAATCTATGTTAAGAAAGAGATACATAAAGAAGATAAAATGGATTATTTATAGACAAGTTAGTAGTAGAGACAAACCTAGACTTACATTCCAGGATGTAGCTGTCGTTGTTGGTGACATCACCCTCCCACCACCTGTCCAGGACCTCTTAAAAGAAGGACCGACAGCAGTGTTAACTTCTCTCCCCCATGTTTGTGATGTCGCACCCTCATTAGACCTACTCCTAGAAGGTCATAAGGAACCGTTTAAAGAAAAGACAAGATGACAACTTATACATGATAGAGCCAATATGCAAAAGAAAGGATTTCCACATAAACTTCAAGCATCTATATCCTATGCTAGACAATGGTTGAAGGATAGTTCAATGATCTGCACAAGAGATGATAAATCCCGTAAAGTTGTCTTTATGCAAAATAACCAATACAGAGATCTACTCTCTACTTTTATAGTGCAGTCAGGCTCCAAGGTTTTAACTTATGATCCTACAGATAAAATAGATGCCAACCTAAGAAGGTTATTTAAATCTCATTCCTTTCCCTCTATATGGAAAATTAAACCTATAAGAAGCCCCCGCCCACCTAGACTCTTTGCTCATGTAAAGACTCACAAAGACCCAATAACATTGCGGCCTATGGTGGATAAGAAATCATCACCTTTATACAAACTAGAATGGACTATAGCGACATGGGCGAGCCAACACTTAAAAGACTACCCTTACATGGTTGACTCCTCTATTGAGTTTTTAGATAAGTTGCTTGTTACTGGTCCTTTACCTAATGAGGAATACACAACCCTAGATTATGAATCCCTCTATCCCTCTATAGAGCAAGCCCCAGCGGCCCTTATGCTGTACAGTTTCATACTACAGTTTCTGCCTGAACCACAAGGTAATCCTAAATTAATTAGAGATATTTGCCACCTGATTGTTTACAATTCATATTTTATGTTCCAAGGGTGTTACTACCTCCAGACTATAGATGTGCCCATTGGTGGCCTCCTGGCAGGCATTATTGCAGAGCTTGTAGTAAGGTACAAAGAGAGTTCTGTGTTACATACCCTAAGGTCTGAGATCAGACTGTATATATGCTACGTGGATGACGTATGTGTCATATGGTACGGGAAACAGCAAGCACACCTTTTAGCTGGTAAATTATCTGATAAAACTCTAGGTCTAAAACTGAAAGTTGACCAAACCTCATGTACTACATTCCATTTCCTGGACGTAGTTATAACTGCTGAGAATGGTGAATTCATTACTGATGTTTACCGTAAGCCCAGCTATTCACCTGTATTGATCCCAGCTTGGTCAAAAGACCCTTACATGTATAAGTTAGCTACCTACAGGTTCATAAGGGCCTTCACCCATATCACTAAGTGGACAGAAAAACTCCGTGAGTTTGAGTACATTTTCGCACAAGGACAGAAACACGGGTATAGCTTTAAAGTGCTAAAAGGACTACTGAATAATATATCCCATAATATGATGGTTAGACGACAGTCTAGTACTCTAGTTGAGTCAGAGCCTGATACCTGACCGTATAGAACACTTACCTATGATGACAACCTGCGTAAAATTATTAATAAAAATCTCAAACACGTGAAGTATAAGATAGCATGGAGAAGAGGGGTTACTGTATTTGACCACCTTAGGAATGCAAAGGATCATGTCCCTACACATAGAAAATCAGGGGTATATTCTATACCAGTTTGCTATAATGATAAGGGTGATATAAGATACTATGTAGGTAGCACTACCCGCAACTTTAGTAAAAGATTGAAAGAACACAAGTATGATATACGTAAGGGTAATCTTAACATGGCATTGGCACTTATGGCATATGAAAGGGATGTTACAATCCAATGGAATAATACTCAATTATAAACAACTAACGTACAGGGGATAAACCATTTTACAAATTAATAATGAACAAGCCAAACTTCCCCTGGCAGATAAAGTTTTTAAGTTATATTTTAGAATAATAATTATTTTTGAATTACAGCTACGGTGCCACCATCTATTGAATTAATGATTAAATAATTTTATAATTACGTACTAGGGTGGCGCCATCTAGTAATTAATGATTAAACTATAATTTTATAAATTGATCCCGGTTCGATTCCGGTGCGGTGCGAAAATTTTATTTCGGGAAAATAAATTTATAAAATTATAGTTTAATCATTAATTACTAGATGGCGCCACCCTAGTACGTAATTATAAAATTATTTAATCATTAATTCAATAGATGGTGGCACCGTAGCTGTAATTCAAAAAATAATTATTATTCTAAAATATAACTTAAAAACTTTATCCACCAGGGGAAGTTTGGCTTGTTCATTATTAATTTCCAATGGAATAACGCAAAGATAATAAAAACCATGAATGACCCGTTCGGTATTACCTTCTATGAAGCGATTGAAATAGAAAAGGGGACTCTGGAAGAACGATATTATAAACAAGACCACGCCCATAGAAGTCCCGGAATCATGGAAATGGTGCATGTATAATAACTTGTAATGAAATAATAGCATATAATCTTCTGTGAGTAATCTGTAAGAATCCACATAGGAGACAATGATGAACAGTTATTACAGAATGGTGATGAGATATGATGTGGAAGAGGACTTACTGTATAAATCGCGTAGAGCATATGTTAATTGGATGCAATTACTAGTTATTACAGAATGGTGATGAGATATGATGTGGAAGAGGACTTATTGTATAAATCGCGTAGAGTATATGTTGATTGGATGCGATTACTAACTTAGTGTTTACTTCGGTTTATATATATCACGTATAACGTCTATTATTTAGAAGTGATTAATAATTTATAATGTTTATTTCTTTCTATATAATTGGTTACATAAGACTATTATATAATCTTTAAAATTATCTGTGATTTGTGAATTTAATAATCTTTGAATTTTGTAAACTCGTTCTATCTTCGAATGTTGTTATGTTCTATTTGTAACGTTGATGTTCTTTTGTGAAGTTTAGCAGCACTGATGAGGGACTAGTACAGTCCGAAAACGTTATGCTAAATAAAACTCTATACTTGCTAGTGAGCTGTCTTTAATCTACTTTAGGAACTTTAAACTCAAAGTTAAGCAGTGTGTTTTATTTCCATTGATCACTATATAATATTAATAAAAACAACAATATTTCAATAAATTCATGTAATTTTTTTAACAATTATATGATGTAACTTCATTCAGCAAAAGTTTTATAACTTGTGGTTTTTTATAAATAATTTCTGAAAATTTCAATTTAATTTCTTCATTCATGGCTTATTTTCTTCAGAGGATATATCACTATCTAAAAATATCAACTATTTCATTGGATGGCTAAGGTTTCATATTAAAAAAAAAAATTGTTTTTCCATCTATCTCATATACAAAATGAAAAGTAATGAAAAAAAATTCCAAAAAAAATGTTTACATTATAGAAAGACAGTAAAGTAGTCAATAAAATTTGAAAATTTCAAAAAATTTTATCAAAAATTAAATGGATTTTAATACAATTTTAATTTCACATTTTTTTGCATATTAATTTGGTTTAATTTCAAAAAATATCAGGAAATGAACAATTAATATTAATAATATGTACATCTAATAATTGGTTCATTAGAATATGTGAATGAAGTTGAGGCACACAGTCCTTGATTTATTATAATTAAGATTAAAAGAACAAAAAACTAAAATCTATCTTGGAATAAATAACATTTCCAAATGAATTGAGGTGGGCTGGTACATAAATACCCAAAATATATTTCTATAAAAAAGACTGAACTTAATATCAATATTAATAAAAATAATTCTATTTTCAAATTGAATTTTTTCAATTTTATCTTCATTCTCTTATTAAACATTGATAATATACTATTCCAATATATGCAAAAGTTCAGTTCTTCAGAAATCTTAAGGAAATATTCAATTTATAAAAATGAGGCTTAAGAAATTAAACAAAATTATGGAAGTACTCATATATAAGACAATCTGCATATAAACCAACCTCCCTACTTCAGAGTTTGAAAATCGGTAAAAATGTGAAATCTATATATAAGCCAATTCCCAAGCTTTCAAGTATCAGAACAATATAATATTCATTGAAAAGAATTGATAATTTGTTTTGCAATTTAAAAAATTTTTTCAAATCCAGTTCATTATTGGAATAAATAAGGTCATGTTAACAAAATGTCAGACTTGAGTATTCAAATATTGCAATACAATGAGAAGAAAAAACTGGATAGAGAGCAGGATGCAATCATGTTGCATTGCATCCAGTCAAGTTTCTTTACAATATGATTTTATTAAGGTATTTGACAGAAAATATCAGAAAAGCAAGGTAATCTTTGACTTAAGACTACTTATACTTAGAACAGTGATGTAATCAGTAAATTCAGTGTTTGATTAATGCAATAAGGTCATGTTAACAAAATGTCAGACTTGAGTATTCAAATATTGCAATACAATGAGTAGAAAAAGCTGGATAGAGAGCAGGATGTAATCATGTTGCATTGCATCCAGTCGAGTTTCTTTACAATATGATTTTATTAAGGTATTTGACAGAAAATATCAGAAAAGCAAGGTAATCTTTGACTTAAGACCACTTATACTTAGAACAGTAATGTAATCAGTAAATTCAGTGATTGATCAATACTAGAATATGTGAATGAAGTTGAGGCACACAGTCCTTGATTTATTATAATTAAGATTAAAGGAACGAAAAACTAAAATCTATCTTGGAATAAATAACATTTCCAAATGAACTGAGGTGGGCTGGTACATAAATACCCAGAATATATTTCTATAAAAAAGACTGAACTTAATATCAATATTAATAAAA
>AYEL01091924.1:0-45995 GCA_000484575.1 Olivierus martensii | reverse complement strand
TATATATATATATATATAGTGCTGGTAAAACCATGGACTGTGCACTATTTTTGCTTCTTGAACTACCATTTTAATTTAGCCAATTTTGCAGTAGACAACAAAGTTTCTGCTACAAACTCAGTCATAGTCATACTATATTTTTAGCAATATACTTAGTTTGAAATGCATATTTATAAATGTTTAGCATTTATTTTTTATAATTAATATTCATAGTTTTGATTTTTTTGATACTTCATATTTGAAAATACTATCATTGGGAAATCTCACAAACTAGGAACTTGCTAAGCAAGAACTTTGTAAATTAAAACTATTTGTTTATAGTTGATTCCTAGTAACAATCATCATAGTTACTAACTTTCAATATATAAACATATTTTAAAATTTCTAGAAAATCTCAAAAATTTAGTTTTTTATAGCTTTTCTAGAAAACTAAAACTAAATTAAAAACTTTAAAGTTTTTAATTTAAATTTAAAATTTTAAATTTAAAAATTATAACAGTAAAATAATCTATCATTAAAATATAACATAAAAGCTACATAATACTGAGTGACTGTAATTAAAGTACCTCTATATAATACTGTTTAGAGATATAGTTAGCAGTCCAAATGCAACCAAATTTGGTATGATGAATAGTGACATTTTAGGACATGCTAAAGAGATTCCATTAAAAAAATATTACCAAAACTTACCATTATGGCACTTGTGGTACTTCAAACAACAAAAAAAGCAGTTTGTTTGTATAAGCACATGTATTGCCACCTGAGTTCCGAGTATAAAAGTGGCCACAATTCAGAATATCATTTGTATTAATTATAACCTTGCTGGAATATGTATTTCTTGTGAAGCTGTTTTACATATTCCTGATGCTATCAAGAATTTTGCTGTTGTACAAATTTACACTGAAGACCATCGACTCCATAGTGCTTAGGAGAATGATCTCTTGATTTGAGGAAACTAGATATCTAGAAGTTAAACCTGGCTTATAGCACAAACTTGTTATTTGTTACTTCATTAATAACTGTTGTTAACAGTCAAAGAATAATGTCACAAGCTCCAATAAAAAGTGTAATGCATTATAGGAAAATGTTTCTTGCAATGTATCATACGGAAAAATCAAGCTACATGTGCAGTACTGCAGTTTGATTTTCCCTATGATACATTGTGCAAGAAATTGTTATCTGTATAAGATCAGCCACAATCACCAGATTGTTCAATAGTGGCTATATTAAGCAATATCTCTTACATTGCTAAAGTCAGTATCTCTGTATAGTACAAATAAAATATGTTGTTGTTTCCATCATCACAAGTGCCATAGTGGTGAGTTTTGATACTTTTTTTACAAAAATTTTTTCCACATGATCTGAAATATCACCATACCAAATCCGAACAGCTAAATATATCTCTAGACAACATTGAATAGAGGTATTTTAATTATCATCACTCAGTATTTAATGCAATAACAATTTCAAGATAATGAAACAAATCCATAAAATATTTTTGATTTATTATCAAGCAGTTATTTGGAGACTTATAATATATATATATATATTATATCACTTAGTCCAATTAATTGCATGTATCATATAATACAGTATAAGTAATCCTCAATTTATGACAAGATTCAGTTCATATCTACTATCATAATTTGGAGTGGTTGAAAGTAAAAAATTCCCAAAATATTCTCATTATAATATTTATCATGTTTATTTGTGTAATTCATGTACTTTTTTACCATAATTTTGTATCTAACATAGGGTGATTTAAGGAAGGATAGAATCATCATATATGTTTATACTTCCCTTAGAAAAAAGTTTAGGACCTTCCTATTATGGCCAGTAATTTTCTAAGAGAGTTATATCACACCTCAAGTATTTGGGTGAAGGCTGGATTTTGAAAGGATGATTGATGCCATTGTAAGATTTTGGACAGACCTTTTTTTTCATAGAGGATATCTGGCACTACAATGTCTCACTATTTGAAGGTTTCAAATATATAACACATACAAACAATAGAATCAGACTTTGTTCACAGAATTAGCTGTACAATAATAATTGTCTAAAGATCATCCTTAAGAAACTAAAAACTAATGAACTATTGCACATTTATTTTTAATTAATTAAATAACTTGTTTTCATTATAATTAAAACAAGTTATTTAATTAACTTATTTAATAAAAATTTTTTGGCAAAAGTCAAAGACAGGTAATTATGATTTGAAGTAAAGTCTTATTGTAACTGCCAAACAAACAAATCTCAAATAAATAAAAAATATTTTTAATAAATTAATAAACAATAATATCTCATTTACTAGTTTTAGGCTTTAAAATAAATGGTTTTATTGCCCAAATAATAAAAGACGATAGCAACTTAAAATTTTCAGAAAGAAATTTGATTCAGAATTTTGTATATTTAGGCATATATAGGAAGGTAGTTGCTATTCAAGCTAAATTTATTAATAAATATTTATTAATAAATAAAATTACAAACGAATTTAAAATATAACAATTGGATGACAAAAGTCATATTAATAGAATTTTAAAAAATAAAAAAATAAATTTATTTATTTTTTTATTTCATCTCAGGGATTGTAATCATGTAGACTACAATCCCAGAGATTCAGTTGTCAATGCTTCAAAGGATTTATAATAATAATAATAATAATAATAATAATAATAATAATAATAATAATAATAATAATAATACTTGTTGAAGCACACTAATCAAATTTGGCACTGCATACATTAAGGGATAGTATAAAATTTTTTTGCACACTAATTAAAACCACATTATTCAAACCTGCACTAATCAAGGGATTCCTGTACTAAAAATTTTAAATCATATAAAATTTCCTATTAGATAATTAAGTTATATAATCTTAACAGAAATTTTTGTTGACTCATAAAATCCTTTAGCAAATATTGTCATCAAGAAGTAAAAATTTTCATACTAACAATGGCATTCTAAATCTTTTCATTTAGATAAAAACATAAAAATTAAGAAAAAAAATTACATTTATAAATAAAATAATATTTATCTAATAAAATAAAATTGCTTATATATAAAATTTAATCAATCAATTTGCTAATATAAAATATTGTATTTTTAGCAAATATTACATAACCATATTTAGCAAAATACTTGCCACAGAAGTTTCCAGTATTAAGTTACTATGCATAATAATACATAAAATTTATAAAGCCAGATGATATGCATTTTAATAATAATATGATATTATAATGAGAAAATTCAAAAATATGAAATAACAATGTAAAAATACTTGAATAATATAACAAAAATATATTTAATTATTATATAGCAAGAAACTAATTGGAACTGAAAAAAAAAGTTGATAATGAATAATGTAAAACTTCTTACTTTAGATCTTATTGTTTGCTTTTATTTAATAAAAAAAGTTGATGGACGAATTGTGAAATTTTAGATTGGGTTGAAACTCTAAGACAGGGGTTCCTAAGTGCAGCCCTCAAACACTACAAATGCGGCCCGCGATGTCAGATCATCTGCCATCTTGAATTCATAGAGATAAAATTTATTTATTTATTTATTTTTTTATAAAAATGTAAATTATCATATTATAATTAAAAATTGTTCAGTTAAAAAATACATGTATAAGTACTTCCAAATATGTTTTCATTATTTGAAAGCACTTGTATATGCAAAAAACTTTCTCAATCATGAGTATTAATAAACCCAAATTGAGCTCAAAATTAACTGATGAACTTTTACAAGCGGTATTAAGAATAAATCCAACCTAACCAAGGCTCAATGATAATATTAAAAGAAACCAACAACTACATAAGTCACACACCCCAGATTGATGAATTTATTATTATTATTATTTATTTGAAATTATTTAGTTATTTTTATTTAATCATTTTTGAAATGAGTTATTTTAAAGACTTTGTAATAAAAAGTAATTATTGTCTTAAAGAATCATTATGTTATAAAATTAGTATAAATCTTTCCATTTTGTCTAATTTTTCACTGATTTGAACACATTTTTCCATAACACTTTTTGGGCTGCCAAATATTTTGGAATTTACAATTTGGCCCACCTAGGCAAAACTTTGGGAAACCCTGCTCTAAGATATGAGTATTCTTGCAGTATAGCAACAGAGACAGTTGAGTAAAAATGATCAACTAATCAAAAACATCCTTATTTCTGTAACAATTCATAAAAAAAATGCATTTTGGAGATTTACCCTCCTCTTCAGTTTTACATGGATGAAAAAAATCTATACATAATAAAATTTGTGAAGATTAAAAAAAAATATTACATAACCATAAAAAAAGGGAGAATGCATACTGTTAAAACTGAGTATTCAAAAATTGGAGATGATGAAATAACCATCACTGTCATAATTCTAATGTTATTTCACCATCACTATCACAAATTTCTGAATCTTTAATTTTTTAATAATATACACATTCCTTTTTTATAATTTTATTTTTTATTGTAAGCTTCATCAATTTATTATGTACAGATTTTTCTCATCTAGCCTAAAACTGAAGAGGGGAATAAATTTCCTGAAATGCATTTTTACGGATTGTTACAGAAATAAAGAATTTTTGATTAGTTGATCTTCACTTCTGTACTCAACTGTCTGTATTGCTATACTTTTAAGAATACTCATAACTTTAAAATTTTAACCCATGACTAGAACTGATTTAAGTTCCAAATAAGAGAATATAATCTCTGTTCAAGTTATTTCAATGCAAATGAAAAATTACATATTAAATATTTGTATATTAATATTTAGTTTTAATGATTTCTTTGAGTGATTGAAGTAATGCCTTAATACTGAAGTTGAGATGAAAAAAAAGGCTCTTGCTTCAGGGCCAAAAGAAATAAAATCAAAAATATTGGCAATCATTTAATGTTTTAATTAATGTTTATGTTTTTTGTAATTATTTATCAAAGCAATACTTATTACAATAGTTTATTCTTATATGCCATTAGTGTTTGTGATTTTATTGAAAAATATACAGTATAATACAATCCTATAAATAAATTTGTTATATATTAAAATAAAAATGCTACTTATGAGAATAAAAATCACTTTAAACAGTTTTTACTTTTTGACATTCATTTATTTTTATTAAAACCAGAAAAGTAATATATTTCAAATAAATCATATTTTTTTCTATATTTAGAGAAAGTGCTTCAGGTTTTTATTTTTGCTTCAGATTAAGCCATTATATAAATTTTAAAGTTAAAAAGTATTTAAAGAAAGATGTTTCAATTTAAACTATACATTATTAAATTCTCTCAATTAAAATATGAAACAATTACATATCATTTATACATATCTTAAACTAGTTTAATATATAATTGATATAAATAAAAGTAAAAAGAATTTTAATTAAATATACAATTATACAGTATAATGTTGAATAAAAATATATAATCTTTAATACTTACTTAGCTCATGTAACAGGAAGACTACGTGAGCTAAGTAAGTATTAAAGATTATTGATAAAAACAGGAAGTGCTAAAAAGCTATAGTAAAAATATATATCTCTAACTTATTGATAAATTAAAACTATAAAAAACTTTATTAATAATTACAATTTGATATAGTTTGATAGAAAAGAAATCCATTAAGAAGTGTTCAAAAATTCAGCATCATAATAAATACAAAAGCCAAATTTATTAAATGTGTATTGCTTAAAAGCATCACTATCATACAGCAGCTATACAATTATGGTATTCAGAGACGATCAAAGTTTTCCTCCTATTATCAAAACTCCAATTATTTCAATGAATCTTTAAAGAAAATATGTAGTAAAGCATTAAGCAAAAATATATTCAATATAACATAAAAGCAATCCAGACATCTTTCCATCTAATGGAAGATGGGGAGGATGCAGTCTTTAGGAAAAATATAATTAGATCATAAATTGAACATGTTATAAAATAAATTTAATTTTTTAGTTACTTAAATGCATTTAAGATTAACTATTACTCAAATATTAAGTTTTATCATATCTCAATAATATAAAGTTTATGTGCACTTAAAAATAATTCTAATTAAGCAACTATCTTGTTTCTTAGATTAGATTTATATTAAGAAACACAAAAAATATTTATACAATTATGTACAGTAGTATTCTAAAGATTTAGATAAGAGATTTTGTATTAGTTAGAATTTAAAAATCAGGGATTATAAGGAAATTTCATATAGATATAATAAATATCCAATATTACCTTGAAAACAGACATCTAATTTAACCAAAACTGTACTTATATTTCATCGAAGAGAACAAATTATAAATTAAGTTAAACATGACCAATCGGAAGAGTATCGATCATTGTCAGCTTTACAGATATTCCAAAACTGGGACAAATCTCATATAGGCATTTGATGCGAGTTACCTTAAACTATATAAAAGATCTTAAATTTATATAACAATACATTAAGTCGACCACAGTTGCCAGGTAGAAATGCTTCGATTTCCCATTCAAAGGACAACAAATCAAATCCTCAAAACTTTATATATGGAATCCAGGCCCAGTTATCGATTTCCATCCTCTATAGTCCCACCTGTGGTAAGTTCTGAAAGGTTCTATCACAGGCAATTTTTAATTCAATTTTTCAATCAGAGAGATTGAAAGTGGCATTAAAAATAACAACATATTAAATACTATGGAAAAATTTTCAATGCATTCAGTCATATATCAAATATTAACTGATTTAAATTACTAACCTTTTCATTGTACAAAACTTGAACATTTTTAATCCTATGTATTTGTTGTTGAATGCTCTGCACCACATGGCTGAATGTCATTCCTTTGGCAATGAAATAAAATAAATATCAGTATAATACATATTTTATCGATAATATATAATTATTCAAAATAGGCATTAAAAATACGAATACTATCAGGATAATGCATAAGCAAAACTTCAAAAAATTATTCACCTTTTCATATTTACACATAACTGTTGTTTCATTATGCAGATTTCTAATTCGAACTTTATCAATAATAACTAAGAGATTTGCTTTTAAATTTCATATTTTAAATGAATTAATTTAGCATTTTCTTACGATAAAATATCTACTCATAGTTGGTGTTTTCCTTACCTTCCTTTGTATTAAAGATTAATTGCTTACCTAATACGACTTCCCAATATTCATTACTTAACGATCTTTCGGGGACAACTTCTAACTCTAACATAATCCCGAATACTATTACTAAAAATTTAATACTGAATACAAATAACACGATAAGAACGGATGCTATGTCGACTTATTTCATCCCTAAGCTCCAGTTTATCGCCACTAGATGGCTGACGACGGTCAAAGGTGATGTTAATGTTCGCCACAGATGATGATAACCCATAACCATTACTATTCCTCAATAAACTGAAATTTATTAAAAATCGTGTGAAAATGCTATTTAATTATACAAATGCATTTATAAAGATATATTATATTTATATGTATGTATATACCGATATATGTATTTAAATATACAGTTTAATACGATATTGTATGAAAATGCGGATTCGTATAACCCGACGGAAAGGTTAAAGTTGTCATGGAAACGAAATAAAAATCGTTTGGTTTGATTATGATGATGATGATGATGATGATGATAACAAGGTTTATATTGTCTGTAGTACATATTGCATACTATAAATAAATATATTTACATACTATAAATGTAATGCAAATATTAGATCTAAGCTCATTAGATTGAAAGGATTTAGAGAGAGAATATTTTCAAATTATCTCGGAATACAAATAGGAAAATAATTACTTTTCACTTAAGTAAAATACTATAATTTTTATAATTAGAAAGTTATCTTTATTGATATAAATTATATTACTATATTAAAACTTCCTTAAATAGCACAGAATCGTTAATATTGCATTATGAAGAATTTTTTTTTCTCCGAACAAGTAAACATTACGTGCTGAATGTCAATAAAAATTTAGTACAGGCACTATATTTAAGTATATAATAATAAAAAATATATTTGTTTTAAGAAATAACTAAACTGCAGGAAATAGAATGCTGTAAAAACACTCAGAATTTCATGCAGTAATGAAAAGAAAAAAAAAAATTGGATATTTTCAAAAAATTAAAAATTATCATATAAATTTCAGCGGACTCCCGTACAACGCGGGGAATCGTAGAAAATCGCGTAATACGAGAGACGCATTATCTGATGATTTTATGCAAATTTAATCTTGTCTCCGAGTTCCAGCAGTGATTACATACTGCTAATGAGATGTGCATTAGTTTCTAATATGATTTTATTATGTGCAGAGTGTTAATTTTAATTTTAAAAGGTTTTTTTTAATAAAGAAATAACAAAACAGAATATAGGTAACTTAATTTAAAAAAATATATACAGTATATATTATATACAAGTAGAGTCCGAAAATGCGGATTCGTATAACCCGACGGAAAGTGTTAAGTTGTCATGGAAACGAAATAAACATCGTTTGGTTTTTTTATTACAACTAAAGGATATTATAAGTAATGGATAAGTAACATTAAAAATAATTTATCCTACGCGTTATACGGGATTGTTTATAGCGTTGTATGAGACTAGTCGCAATTTTTTCGTCGTGTTGTAAGAGAGCGCATCATACGGGAGTTTACTGTAATGTATATCATAATTCTATTTCATGACTAAAAAAGAAAATTTCATTATACGTGTTTTTAAAATCGTTATAAAAATAAATTTATAACGTTATTGGTTTTAATAAAATAATTTAATTAAAGTGATTTACGAATAATATATAAAAATTTTTGTATACAGTAGTTGATGCGTGAAGTGGAAAAGCAAATCGCAATGATCAATCTTATAATAAAGTTCTAGTTATAATTTCAGAACACGTTTTCTTCATTAATCATTCATATTTCTCTAGAATATATTTTTGTCTTATTAAAAAGACATTTTTATCAATATTAATCACCACCATCAATAACAAAAACGATTCAAGCACCATGCTGTAACTCTTATCAGTTTAGTGAATGACGAAGTATATTAAGGAAAATAATAATTTTTCCAATTTTAATGGAAATAAATTGAGATCCAAGTTCAGTTATGTTCAAAATCCGCTTTTTTCGGATTTTGAACATAATTATTGGATTTAACCATAAATTATCTTCACAAATGTTTGCATCCTGAATTAAACGATGTTATAACATCGATAATATATTGATATTTTCTTTAATTCAATTATTTCTCAACATTTATTCGGCATTCTTTTTTTTTAGTGCATTAGAAGATCGACATATTACAACGACTTTGCTTCCATAAATATTATCTTTTTACTTTTAATAGATTACATATGTAATAAAGTATATAAAAAAATAAAATTAATCGGCTATCATTAAACGTTTTGTTATGCGATATCATATATATTAACAAACACAATATCATGATAGTTTGAAGAATTTTAAAAAGTATAAAATATCCCATTCATTACTCATAAGTGCATTTTTATGATTCATATTTTTTTATGCTTAATAAATATAATACACTATAATTATCAATATACTGTATATGTTTTTTCCTTAAGTTTTTATTATGATAGTTATTAAAATTACTTACAGTACAGATAATTGTATTTTTGTTTGTAAACCTGTAATTTTATGAAGGCATAAGAAAATGGCCGACTGAATCACATACCAGTGATTCTATCCTAGCAGTCGCGCCCAAATGATTGGGAAATATTATTTTAATCGATTATAGAATGTGCATGTTTTAATACAGTCTTTAAGCGAAATTCCAGACAGATTGGCATCTCATATTTCCTGCTGTATTTATATTTGTATATAATTCGCCCTTCAGATATAACTTAATTAGAGAGCTATTTGATTTGATATTGTCAAAAATAATTACAGCGGACTCCCGTACATCGCGGGGTATACGTTCCGCATTATACAAGAAATGCATTATCAAACGATTTTATGCAAATTTAAACTTGTCTCTGAATTGCAGCACTCATCGCATATTGCTAGTGGGCATTACAGAAAGAAATTCCAAGAACCTCCAAAAGAAAGCGTGATGGAAAGGATCCAAAAATCGAAGAAGTATTAAAAATCAAATGGTTTTCTATAGTTAACGGGAGAGGCGTGAATATCAGCAGTTCTCAGTGTTCAAGGCGAAGTCAAAGGAGATCGCTAAAAAGCTAATAATCAGGTTTCTATTTTAATAAAGCATTAAAATAGGTACCTAATTATTATTATTTTTTTGGCTATTTATTTATTTATCTACGTATTATATATTTTATTTTAGAATTTATTATTAGTTCGTTTAATTGGGGGCAGCCGCTTAATTGGGCCAAAATGGATTAGTCCCAATTAAGCGGAATCGACTGTAGTCGCAATTTTTTCGTCTCGTTATGGGGAATGCGTTATACGGGAGTTTACTATATATTCCTTGTATTGTTTAATATTTTTAATTATTCTAATTCGATGTTTTTTTATTTTCGTAATATTTCAAAATAATTTAAATTTGCAAATCACTTTTTATCGAAAAATTACATGCAGTAATACCCCGGAGTTACGTAATAGATGGGACCGGGAAGCATAACGTAAGTCGGGGTACCTACAGATTCCTAAATCTAATTTCAGATACATATGTATTATGATCTTACGTGGCTCTTTGTTATCAAGAAAACAAATTATAAAATTTTATAATATATTGTTATAATTAAGGACTTTTAATCAACAAATCAGCAAATGAAATATGTACATACGTATATGTACTTGTTTGTTTCATATATGTTTAACATATATGAAACAAACAAGTGGGAGAGGGGGCAAAATGAGAAGTTACGTATCATCGAATGTTCGTAAGTCGGGATATTACTGTATATAATATTGATATTTATTTGCAGGAGAATGGCATTTCATTCATATATCTAATGTATTTTAGATACATAAATAAAAATTGATATGATAATTATTCTATATTTAACTGCATATTATAAAAACTTATTATGCTAATCCATTAATTAGTGAATAAAGAACACATTGTCAAATATTAAAAAAAAAAATTGCAAAATAAATATTAATTTAAATAATTAATTAAGATTTAATGCTTAAATAAAAAGAAAATTCTGATGTAAATTTGACACTTGGATAGAAATAATTTGAAAAAATTTACTTCACGAAAAGCAATAATCTAGTTACAAAGGAACAATATATACTAAATGTATTTGATTTCCAAAAGACGTGCATTACTCTAAATAAATTGTATACATAGACTTATTAACTACGTTTAATTGAATTGAGATATTATTGGTAACATGTTGAAATAAAATAAACTTAGTTTTAAAACATTAAAACTCTCATAATTTTCATGATTATTACAGGGCATATTTAAAAATTTGTTTACACATTATACATTTTAATAAAAACATAATCTAAAGCGAAAATAATATTTAATGTTTATAATTAATTTTTAACGAAATCTTTTTTTTTTATGTTATAAAGTAAGAATAATATAAATTGATGAAAAAAATTTATACTTTTAATTTCATATTATCTCATTTAGAGAAAATATATTCTCATTTAGAGAAAAAGTATGCATCGAATATTAATTTATTATAAATAAATCATAAATATATATAGGGTAAAACAGGGAGAGATGACGCACCTTTTTTTGTTTACTGATAAAATTTTATTTATAATCATAATCAAAAACTTTTATTATTCAAAATAGTTTACACGGAACCATATGCAAAAAAATTAGTTAATCAAAATGAAAAAAGTAATAAAATACAATTTTATCAACTTTTTTTTTATTTTGCTTGACTAATTTTTGATATTACCTTTTGCATATAATTCCATGTAAACTATTTTGAATAATAATAGTTTTGATTATGATTATTAATAATTTTATCAGTAAACAAAAAAAGGTGCGTCATCTCTCCCTGTTTTACCTTAATGTGGATTTTTAATTATCTTAGATGAAGCACATCAGCTTCTATGCTGTTCAAACAAATGAATGGCAGTTACTGTATGCCATAATCATTACAACAATGATATCTTGACTTCAGAATGTGAATATACTTAACTGCGCCGTCTCTCCCGACTTTACCCTATATTTAAATTTTTTTCAAGAGTTTTATCAGATATCTATAAACAAAAAACTCCGTTTATAAAATTTCTTTAAGTGTAAATTATCAATATAAAAAAATAAGGAAAAAACATTTTTGTTTTAATAGATTTTATAAACAATGAATTTTTAACTTACATTTATTAATATTGTAAACTTATATAACATGTTTGTTATATTTTATTTTTTACTGAATATTCTTAAAGCATATTCATAAAACCGATTAATTCCGTTGCGAAAGCAATTTTTAAAACTAAAAAAATCTTTAATCGATATCCTGTCCGCTCAATAATTTATGATGCTAATTACGGAGATGTAATTATTTTAATTTGATAATTAATCTTATTTCTATTGGAACTGAATAAATTTGAATTTAATTTATTCAGCTCAAATAGTAATAAACTTATCATCAGATTAAATCATACTGTTTTAATAAAAATATGATATTTATCAATATTGTTTTTATACATAAATATACAATAATAAATGTCGGTTGCATTCAAGAATTTTGATTTACTAAATTAAAAAAAAAATGAATAGTCAGAAATAAAATTTAGTTCTTATTTTAGTTCAAAATATTTTCTATAATTACCTACCATTTTAATAAAAATTGAATATTTTTTATTTCATATTTTTCTTTTTGGAAAATATGAAATAAAAAAATTTTGAGATACAGAATTCGTTTCTTTATTTTAATATTTTATTAAACCAATTCTGATTCTTGTTATAGTTATTCAGTTATTTTTTTAGTACAAGTATCCCTTCTCTAACACGGTAGATAGATTCCTAAAAATACCGTGTTGTGTGCATGTTATATGAGATCTGGAAGCCAATGCAAAAAAAAAGAATTCGTTTCTTTATTTTAATATTTTATTAAACCAATTCTGATTCTTGTTATAGTTATCCAGTTATTTTTTTAGTACAGGTATCTCTTCTCTAACACGGTAGATAGATTCCTAAAAATACCGTGTTGTGTGAAACCATGTTATATGAGATCTGGAGCCAATGCAAAAAATAAAGAGAGTTATGTTTCAAAATCAATTAAAAACAAATAACTTTCTTTAATTCCATATAAGAAACTTAATTTTTATTAACAATACTAATAACACGAAACATAAAGAAAGAAAAAAAATATATGCATAAGACCCTAAAAAAACAATATACTTAACAGAAAAGAAAAGTATACAACCTATGTGACATTCACTTAATTACCGTATATCTTCTTTACCACTGAAACAATATAAATACAATACAAATGCACAGAAAAGTTTGTGTATCTTCTGTACTCTTTACAAAATCTGTAATCTAACCCGCTACAACCCGCTAGAAAACAATCGTTCCTTAACAATATACCCGAAAAAAATTTATGAACGAAAAAGTTTCTTCTATTTCTCATTCCTCTATTGAAGAATAAAAAAAGTTATTTTTTTAAATCCAAGTAAAGAACATTTGGAATACAAAATACTCAATCGTCGCCAATTAACTCAATTTCAAAATTGATTCAGTTTCAAATCGAAATCGAAAATAGACTACATATCGTCCCTCTAACGGCAAACTAGAGAAATTGCATTTATGACTAATTTTATCAAAATATTTCCCAATGATTGGATTTTGTGTGTGTATTCTGTGTCCCTAATATGGATTTATTAAAAATTAATGAAAATGTTTTGTGTTTTAGGAGAGTAAACGTAATTTTCTAAATGTGTTAAGTAAAAACCGTTTTTTATATGAGGGTTTCCGCAATTTTCAAATCGTGTTATAGGAGTGATACTCAGCGGCGGCTCGTGGATGGTTTTTTTGGGAGGGCTGAAAAAAGTGGAAAGAGATAAGACACAAGTATATACAAGTTAAAAAATGTTTTGTGTTTTAGGAGAGTAAACGTAATTTTCTAAATGTGTTAAGTAAAAACCGTTTTTTATATGAGGGTTTCCGCAATTTTCAAATCGTGTTATAGGAGTTATACTCAGCGGCGGCTCGTGGATGGTTTTTGTGGGAGGGCTGAAAAAAGTGGAAAGAGATAAGACACAAGTATATACAAGCTAAAATACTTAGTGCGGACTGCAATGTTTGCAGCCCGCGATATATATATCACAAAAACATATATCACGGGTTACCCGCACCCGCTCAATACACTGACTATGCGGTGTGATTGGGTCTGCACTGACTGCAGCCCTGATGAGTACGCAATCGCACTGACTCATACAATACAATACAGAGCGCCTATCGAGGTCCTAGTACCTACAATTCAAAAATAAATATACTACGAACGGAAAAAAATATGTTTTTGTAAAATAATTGTATAGTATTGTAATAGCTATAATAATTTTAAATGTCTTCATTTTGGTTGGAGGGCTGCAGCCCTTATGGGCGAGCCGCCGCTGGTGATACTTATAGTATTTTCTGAATGAAAATGATTCTTAATCCTTTTTAACTTATTATTATTATTTATTTTATCTGTGTTCCCCATTAATATTTTTAAAATTAATATATTTCCATGAAATGAAATTCGGAACAGATGTTTTACTATTAATGTATATTTGCATCAAGATATATAATTACACTATCTTAAAAGTGTCCTTTTTAAAATTAATATATTTCCATGAAATGAAATTCGGAACAGATGTTTTACTATTAATGTATATTTGCATCAAGATGTATAATACACCATCTTAAAAGTGTCCTTGCCAAGCAGTTTGAATATAATTCTTGCGCGACACCTTCAAGATGTACTACAGTAAACTCCCATATAACGTGCTCTCCAATAACACGACTTCATATAACGAAATCGCTCTTCTATAACACGAATTCGTGTAATTTTACATCTTAAAAGTATCGCGCAAGACACGATCTTTTCAAGATGGCGTCGCGCACAGGTATCGATACTTCATAATTCTTGCGCGACACCTTCAAGATGTATTACAGTAAACTTCCATATAACGTGCTCTCCAATAACACGACTTCATGTAACGAAAATCGCTCTTCTATAACACGAATTCGTGTAATTTTACATCTTAAAAGTATCGCGCAAGACACTGATCTTTTCAAGATGGCGTCGCGCACAGGTATTGATACTTCGTTGTGATAAGTACTTTTTCATATAGCTACTTATCGGTTCGGTCGCACATGACGTTGTCGCTTTCAAGATGGCGTCGCGCACAGATATTCGTTGTGATAAGTACTTTTTCATAGCCTATTATCGAGTTCCGTTTTCGCGATTGATTTATATACCGATTTAATACTAGTAATATAATTAAAAATATTTTGCAAAAATCGCGATTGATTTATATACCGATTTACTACTAGTAATATGACTGAAAAATTTGATTTTATATACCGATTTACTACTAGTAATATGACTAAAAATATTATGCAAAAATACCGATTTACTACTAGTAATATGACTAAAAATATTATGCAAAAATCTCGAATTCCGTGAAAAGCAGAATCTTGCCAAAAAATTTATCCTACGCGTTATAAGGGAATCTTTATAGCGCTGTATGAGTACTAGTTACAATTGTCTCGTCGCGTTATAGGAGAACGTGTTATACGGGAATGTACTGTATATTGTTACTAAATCTTTTACATATAAATTTAAATATAGTGCAGGAAATCGGTATTTCCTTTTTCTGATATTTTCTTCTTAAAAGAGAAAAAAAGGTTTCTATTAAATTTATAAAAATCAAATAAACTGTATTGTGCAATAGTATTAAAAATGCTACTTCTTATAACTTATTGTGTTTTAAACTATTATTTCACTTATAAAAATTTCTTATTCAGTTATACCTCAAATGTTTCATTTATATTAATTTATAATTAAGATTTCTAAATATATTTTCCAGACTTAATATTCAGAAAACCTTTACTAAAGACAATGAGAAAATATAATTTTAAAAACTTTTACAATTTATATTGATTTATTTTCATTGATTAATAATTTTCGCGTGATTTTAAACTATTGTATATGAGAGTCCCTTGTTAATTTTAATAATTAGTTTTACGAGTGTTTATCTTATAATGATTCTATAATATAGATGCACTAGAAACAATATAAACTTTTTAAACTTTTACAAGTTTTCTAGGCACTGTATACCTATAAACTTTTAGGTACTGTATATACTATAAACTTTTACAACTTTTTCAACTTTTTTAGGTACTGTATACCTCAGGTTTGATATACATATGACATAGTATATACCAGGGGTGACCAAGCTTCATGTCACTATGAGCCATTTAAAAAAATCTGAAATAGTTAAGAACCACATTCAATTTCTTTTAGATCAATGAGAGTAATATTAGTTTTTTCGGGTAATCTAAACAATGGCTTCAAAAATTGTTTCTTATATATTTTTCAAACATTTATTTCGTACAGATGCAAACTATTTTTTTGCAATAAGTAAATAAATTACAAATATATTCTTTTTAAATGAAATAGGTATATGCTCCATATTAACTATTGATTTTCATGGTCAAGGCCGGCTTTGCATTTTCAGGGGCCCTAGGACGAGCAAGGTTTTGGTGCCCCTAAAAATTCAAATCAGCTATGTCTGATTTTAAAGGCTCCCTATAACTTATAAGAAACCTTTAAAATTTTACTTTCTATCAAGCACTTTAATAAAAACCCATTTTTTCTTATTGAAAGCTTATAAAAGTTGAAAACTGATTGATAGTTTTGGGGCTCCTAGAATTGCGGGGCCCTAGGACGCGTCCTAGTCGGCCTATTGGTAAATCTGGCCCTGTTCATGATATAGACTAGAGCCTTCAGTACCAAAGAACCGCAGTTTGGCCACCTTGGGTATATACGTTGTTATTTATAACTTTGTGTTCACGTTTATTATAATTCTCCAAAAAATATTAATTATTATTTTTGTCAATAATAAGGTCTCTTCTATATATTTTAAAATTAACACATTGTATATTTAATTTATTTGATTTTATATAGTATTAAATGCAGATTTGAGTAAGTAGGCATTTCATTATTTTTATATTTCACAGATTCTTACTATTATTTTAAGATGTTATAGTTCAATAAGATTAAATATATATATATATATATATTAAAATGTCTTTGAGAAATGAAATTTATAACAAATACAAAATTTCAATGGATTTATTTTGTTTGATGAAAACCAGATTTTAGCAAAATGTATTTATTTTTCGCGTAATTAATGAATGAACGAATCCATAATTGATTAATGCTAACTTCAAATTTATTATTTAATTAAAAATAAATGAATAAAATTTATCAGGATGTTTAATCCCTTTTTTTAAAGATACAATTTAATTTTAAATATGTTTAATCAATTTAAACTGTCATGTTGATGATGATAAACCTCTCGTAACTTTTTATAAATTTGTAAAGTGTAAACATATTAAGAAATAAAAAAAAAATTGGCTTTAATAAGAATGATTATTATTAAAGTCAAACCAAAGATTGTTTTTTGAAATGCAAAAATTTTTTTTATTTATAATTATTACAAATATATTAAATATAGGATTATATTTATTTTAATTTTTAAATGTATAGTGAGACAAATTAAGAAATGAATCACATTTTTTTCTATTAATTTAAAGTGTAATCTTATAATTCTTCTCGAGATGTTTTTCGATATTGCTAGTTGCAACGTACAGGTCATGAGTCAAGGTAGTTTAAGCACTACTGTCGGCAGGTAAATTATAATTATAACTGTATTTAAAACGAACTTTTGCAAGTGGAGAAAGAAATATGAGCTTTGTACCGACAATAATTAGGTTTCTGAAATAATATCTTACTTTGAACCGTATTTACAATCAATTTTTACACATTGTTGATTAAATTCTACATTTTTGCTATTTTAATAACACCGGTGAAGTTTTTAATTCATTTTTAAATTTAAACTAAATATACACTTCTATATTATTCTTCAGTATAAACCCCTTGTTTCAATGTACATCATAATACAGTATACTTAAATTAATGCATACGTTATGTGGATTAAATTCTCTTTCGTACTTGGTAAAAAATATAGCGAAGGGGACCATTATTCTAAGTTTTCAAACTTGTGTGATTGATCAGAAAATGTCTTAATGATATAGATTAATGCTGCCTCATAACCAGCTCATAATAATTATTATTTGTACGTTGTATGCGACAAGCATCTTTGGGTGGAGCCCAAATGGGTAATTCAAGTCAACGCTTGAATGACACAATTCACATTTATGCCTTATACGGTCATTATCTCAATTTTGTTTTATTAATCGATAGAAATTCGCTCGAGATTTTCATTTTTGTCTATATTGTTTTGTCAATTTTGATATTCTAATAATGTTTTAGATTTTTTTTATGTATCAAAAACGCGATGAGTAAAATTTTTTTATTGGAATTTATAATGCGAAATAATTATGCTCGAAATAATATGATGAACTTAAAGTTTAGAAAATTAATGCAACATTTATTTATTTATTAAATAATATACTCTATTAGGTAGCTCTTATTGAAATCTTAAATAGAAATTTTTTTCATTTATAATTTCATATTTAATCGATAGATGACGCCACGTATATATATAAAAATTTAAAAAAAAAAATTTCACTTTAATATTTAGAATCAAAGTAAGAATTTACTTCGAACTATATCGATTAGGCATAACTATCAATAAGATGTTACGTTTCAGATAAATTAACTATGTCCAGACATACGCATTTAATAATTTTATAGGTGATTTTTACAAAGGATCTCGTTATATTTAGTATAGTCATAGATTTTTATGATTATGACAAAATAAGCATATCGAATTGTTAATTCGGTATCTCATCGACGGGTACTTAAATGTTTGAATAAAAACAGTATTTTTATATGTCTTGATTGAACTTAATGTATATAACGAAATTAGCATGGATCTTCCCCTTACAAATGTTATGAATTAGGTTCAGAGAAGTATGACAAGCCAACTTTTAAAAAAATAGACAGCTTCAACAACACAAACGTAATTTATATATATAAAAGAATTACAGTAGCTGAATTAATTTTAATTGAAATGTATTCTTTTTTAGACGATAGATGGCGCTATGTGCTTAGTGGATGCTGAAATTTTTATTAAAGAAGCGTTGGGTTGTTTGATCGACAATACGAAATTTATTATTATTATTATTATTATTAATTTAACAGAAACACGGAAAAAACTAAATTCGTTTAATAATGATAATTGAATAAATTCAGTTATTTTTAAGTCGGGATAATTTCCAAATGCATTTTTATAGACTGAATATTATATATATAAAAATAGATTTTTGCATAAAACTTTTACATTCTTTAAATAATAATTATAAAATTCATTTGTTTTTCGTTTAGTTATAATTTTTTGCCCTTTAACTCACACGAAAATATAGTTTAAAGCGAAAATTAAAAACGACGAGTACAGAGAAAAGGCCATTTAAGGGTGTTGGGAACTATATTAATCTTAGTTTGATTTTATAGCCGATAGAAACGTATCATAAAATCAAAATAGCGTAACTACCTTTCACCTAATGCTACCACAGGTCCTAAAACTATTCTGTACAAGTATTAAGTTCCCGCATCTAGTTCCTACACTAACTGTCAATAGCTCCTAAAACTGTTTTGTACCAGTTCCTACATCTAGTGTGTACTGACGACTGAAATTACTTTTTAACTCCATTATACACAGTTTAATTAGACATAAACGAACACGCCTTCTTTACAAACCTAATATTAAAGCTCTTCAGCTTAGTTCCAATAAATACGTTGGTTATAAATTTCCGAATATGTTTATTTTATCGATATACAATTGTTTCTTCTCTGTTTCAATGCTAATATTTTAAAATTTTTGAGACACGCAAGTTTGGGATTTTTTCGGTTAATGCTTAACTAAATTGTCAGCAAAATTTCGGTGAGGCAAAGAATCGAGTTTATTATACTCCAATAAAAAAGTCGTACACAGAAACATAAAAAACTCCATTAGATTGGTATAATATTATTAGAAAAAGTTAAATTAATTCGATATTATTTAGTAATTAAGAACTTTATTACCCGTATTAAGGACATAGAAAAGATGGGCCACTGTCTTGTTTACCCATAATCCATTTTAGATGATCAAATTCGCTAATAAACAAACTATCTTGCATTATTGAATTAATGGGTTGTTTTTTAAATATAATAAGAGAAAAAAGCAAAGTTTCGATTCGAGTTAGCGATTATCAATCTCCAGAAAATATTTTTTCAGTATTTAAACATGTGATTTGTAGCAAAAGGCATTTGTTACTTGGAAAGAAAATTTATTTTAGTTAAATTCTCAATAAAAAAAAAATTAATTTGAAATTAAAGTGGCCTAATAACATAAAGGATATTTTATAAATGAAGTATCTACAGAATGATGATAACAGAATTTTATATACTTTATGAATAGTTGAATAATAATAAAGAATGAGATGATTTATTATTCTCTATTCATTTTAACTAGCTAGTCTCTTGTAGTTTGATCTAATCTAACCCGTGTATTATTATTATAAGCTATGTTAAAACTAATTCCTTGTTTTCTTTTTAACCTATAGCTTCCCTTCGGCTTTACTATTTTTCTTTCTAAGAAACATCATCCTTTCCTAACTTTTATGCCGAAATATTAAACCAGGAGAATTATTTAATAAGTCGTCAGATACTTAAGCTGTTGTTGAAAGACTAAGTAGTTCGAATCAAATATTAAAGTAGAAAATCTGTCGAATTTCTAATATAAGCATATAATAATAAATTATTGGAACAAATTTGGTGCTTGTGGCGGCAGATATAGCACCTGCACCAAGCAACACGAAATTTTTAATCATCTCTCACTCTCTCATATATACAGTATACACACACACATACTCAAAGTTGATCTTTTGGATAAACAAGTTGTCAAAAACTTTAGCACTCTTCTTTGTATCGTGCTGACAAAAAGAACCCAAGTTGACACATCAAACAAACGCTCGTCGGGATAAAACTGGATAACAATGAAGTGTTAGTAGTGTATTAGCGCGATATATTCTACACAGGAAACAGAAACTCGATATCTAGTGTTCGTTGTAAATTTCACACATAGCTTTCGTCTGTCCGAAAGGCGCTACCTTTTGATTTAAACAAATCAAATACAATAATTAGTCCATTCGTGCGAAGCGTTTGACCAGATTTTGGAGATAAAAATTCGGAAAAATAAATAAAAGGTCGCATGCCAGCTGACACTGCCAACGGTCGCACAGGTTGATCTCTACAATACCTTCAGTGACAAAACAGATGGAAAGCAGTGGGACCGACTGGGACCCGTGTTGACAATCTGCCATGATGAGACCCACATTAGACTCCTCCCACTGTCGCATTTGACGTCATCAGAGGCGTGTCGCATAGCTGAGCGCCGGCGACATTCGCGATCTCTCCAAGGGTTGCGGTTTTCTTTATTTCGGTCCGCTGTAAGGGGGGCCAGCTGCCAACTTAGGGGCTGATTTTTTACTGTACGACAGATGGGATCATTTATCTCGGGTCCTGAATCATTATCTTTGTCATCCAATATCCGTTTTCTGGCCCAGGACGGCATTAGAGAGCAAAGAGAAAGATGTTAGTAGAAAACTGTCAACTGCTCCTGGCTACGTTTGTTTCTCCCGAATGCAGTGGTGATGGGCGGAAATGCGAAGCGGATACGAACGATTAAAATAATCAGTTTAGCGTTGAAAATGAAAGAAGGGTTTTTTTATTCAAAAAATATGCTGACTAGCAAACTTTTATTGTTGTTTTAACAACGGATGACAGCCTAATGCCTTTTGATTAATTTTTAATTTTCTCTTCCTCCTTACGAAGAAATAGTCCAGTGATTCTTCCAGTAATTATCTGTAACACTTCGAACAGGCGCATCTAACGCGACTTCTTACCCATTCCCAGTGTTGCATGTGAAGGAACTGTCAACAAAACTCCCCATTATAAAGCACCAATTACGAAGAATACGCAACATCAAAAATAGGCTAAATTCTAAAGCAGAATTTATTTCCATTTTTAAAATGCTTAATCAAGCGAAGGCGCTCCGTACCAATTTTGGCAGAATATAAAATAATTGTAGAGATATCTGTTTTGTATTCGGTCGCACCGTTGTTTGAACTAGATATGTTTCGAAAGTAATAACGTAACGCTGTATAAACGAATATAACAGTAGAATGATAGAATAATTTAATCTCTAAAACATAGATGATTCGTTTAGATTTTACCAGTGAATCCAAAGACCATTTTAAAATTTTCGTTCACCTAATCTCTTCCATAAAATAAGTATTTAATATTCACTTGGATTAGTTGTTACAGTAAATACATTAATAATTAGTTATTAATACACTTAAGCAGATGGCAAATTGGGAGGTGCCGCTTATACCAGATATAAATTACTTACGAAAGACTTTATAGAAAATGAAAAGAATCTTCGGATTACAACAAAATTGTGCATGGATTATGGCTATTTGGATATTAATTTTCCGAATTCTCGTCTCGATATCCCCAAACTCGGATCACACCCTCCACTAACACGGAGAATATCCCACTAAGATATTTTCAAGATAGAACACAAGTAGATTATGGCTGCTGTATAATTGGAAAAGTTTATCGGCATCAATCGTTAAATAATATATATGCTAATAAAATATTTCTCATTAAATTTTAATCTACGTTATTGTATAGAAAAAACTAAAATAATTATAAATTAATTAATGATTGCATTAATTTCGTAAAAAATTTGTAATAATAAAAAAATGTCACCATATTCGATCAGACTAGATTAATGCCATTTAAGAATGGTATATTCATCTTCGTAGACATCGAATCAGCAAAACATATTCATCATTTTTTGACCGTGCAGCAAAAACTTATGATATTCACCAACTTTAAAAATCTTTTTCAAAACACAATTTGTCTCCGTACTATTTGTGTGTGATGCTTATCAGTTTTAGCACTAGGGGCGCCCTGAGTGCAAACTTGGATATAAATAAATAATAATAACTAAATGAAAATTTATACAAATTTTAATCGTATCGACTCTGCCGAATCTAGATCCACGTCGAGCTGGAAAAATGGTATCGACCAGCAGAGTTTACAATGGTCGATATCGACTGTAGAAAATGAATTTATGGTGGTCCAAAAAATATTTTTCATATTTTATACATAAATTCATTTAATGCCAATTTCGATAGTCTCATTTTCCAATATCGATAAATTTATTGTTTCTCGATTTCGTAGTCGGCTTATCAGAGAATTCTTATCTATCGAGAATCTTCTCGAGACATTCGGTCAATTATATCAAATCTCAAATTCGAGTGCATTTTGGGATTAAGGTGCTACTTGGCAGCGTGCACTTATTTTCTGTAGAGTAAATATACCCCTGAATACAGCCCTAAATACAGTTTATACTGTATTATAAGGCTAATAGAAAGTGTTAATTACAGAATAGTTTATAATACAGTATAAACTGTATTATAGGGCTTAGAATAAGAAAAGTACAGAAGAAGCTCGATTTATGACCATTTTCAATATTTTTGTTTAGTTTTCCATTCCAAACTTTTATGGACACGTGGAAAAATCTTAATTTTAATGATATTCTACTTTTAATAGCCCAAAACGTTTTGTCCTTCATTGGATTCGCAATTTCTGCTAAATTTATCTTCCAGGAAAATTATTGGTCGACCCAATGGTGGTTAAAGCTCTAAAATAAAATTAAAAGCTGTAAAAATAGAAAGATGCTTTAATATATAAAGGAGCTGATAAGTAATGATTTTATTTTTATTTTGGTAAGAGAAACGTAGGCATCAAATTGGATATTTTTAATATCGAATAGATATTTAGAGGCTCAAATAACAGAAATCGAATGTGGTACCTATCGTTTAACAAAATTTATACTTAACAATAAAATTATAGAATTAAATAAATAATACAGTATAGAAATCGACCAATCTAACCACGAAATTAAATTGATAGTTTTGCTTTCTATGTTGAAATTATACATTAATAGATGCAGTCTTCTTTCTCTTTATTCCAATAAAAAATAGATGAGTTAATAACATATATTCCAGTGACAACTTTAATTAAATTTTCCTAGTATCAATTTGATATCTAAATAATTTATCATAACTTTCTTAGAAAAATTCATTAGGTCCATAAATGATAGAGGGAGAAACATCTTAAATAGTATTAACTAGTTATATTTTCATCAGATATTAATTTTACATTTTTTTATTAGTTTAAAATACTTTCCATTCACATTAAAAAATGAAAAAGTCTTAGCTTCCACCCTGATAATAATCGGGAGGCCTATATTAAATAAATACCATCTCGGAAAAAGTTTATCATTGAATTTTTTATTGTTGAAGATCAAAAAGATAAGATTAAGAGTAAAAAAAAATCAAAAATACATTTCGAATGCAAATAGATAAACAGAAAATACTTTCCATTCACATTAAAAAATGAAAAAGTCTTAGCTTCCACCCTGATAATAATAGGGAGGCCTATATTAAATAAATACCATCTCGGAAAAAGTTTATCATTGTATTTTTTATTGTTGAAGATTAAAAAGATAAGATTAAGAGTAAAAAATCAAAAATACATTTCGAATGCAAATAGATAAACCGACCATAAATGCCTGCTTGGAAAATTCCAATTTGTAAGAACATAATCTTTTCCTAAGAATATGATTTTACGGGTCATATCGATGACTGGCTAGTAAACAGACCCATTTCTAAAGAAATTTGAGTTTATGTTTTTGAATAATGAGAAATGACGCGATTTTTAAGTGTCAACAGTAATCGAGTCCCGCTATGGGCTACTAACTTTAATATGAAATAGCGAGGAAGTGATTAAATCCAAAATATCAGGTGTTTGAAAAACAAAACGATTAAATGGACCAAGAACATAGAACTAAACAGGTATAGGCCTATATATATATCCTATAATAAATATATAGTAATGCTATATTCTTTCCATTTCGAAATGATATGATTTAAGAAGTACCAATGCCTACTTGTTAGCAGGATATCTCAAAAATATTATCAGATTTGAATGAAATTCACATATAATATTGAAAACCAAGCTGGTTGAAAATGAACTCTATCGAATCATAGTTTCTGTGTGCCAAAGCCGCATTTCATATATATATATTATGAAATTTAAATTAAACTGTGTAAAACATTGGAGAGCCATTGAAGGATCTACTGTGTTAAAGTTTGTAAAATCAAATAATTAAAAAGACATTTCATCGATTAATCGATTTTAACTGATTGATTTCATTATAAATATCAGTGTTAAAATCTGCACGATCGGAATTTAATTATAGACTATACGGTACTTAATTATTCTGGACTCGGAAATTCTTAGAAATGAGAATTTGAAATTTATTTTTTCAAATGCGGAAGCGGTCACCGAATGGATAAACTTTTCTATGAATCATCTGGATAGCTGGAGAGTGAATCGAGGAAAATTTCGCAGAATGTCATACTTAGAATAAAACTTCGGAGTTCGGTGTTAGCGCATGGTAAATCATTTTAGATTTAAGTGGAGAAAGAACTATAAACCAGTCTGAAGTTTAGAGAATAGATTAGATTGGAGTTAACGAACACATTGCAGATGACAGATTTCCTATAAAGTTTATGAAAAACCGAGAAGAACTATGTAATTCACCTGCCTCACTACAGGGCGCGTCTAATCAGAGGCAGACAAATTTGACTGGAAGTCACGGCTTAACAGGATTCCCGCTAACGTCTCTATTCTGACCAACAGGGCGGTCACGTGTCTTCCCATGTCGAGCGACCTGCAAGACGTCCAACTCGGTAATTACGTCCCCCGTTACAATGCTAGACTGCGTATCAAAAACAAATTGATAACAATAGAAACGCGCGGCAGAAAGAATAAAATAATAAAAAAAATTGGTGGCTGAATGTGTCATGGTCGATACTGCGCTAGTTCTTTATCTGATGGTTCCGTCATTCATTCGGATTTGCAGAAACAGGGCGTGACCGTTCCTTTTGGACTCAAATTTTGGGCTTATAAGCGCATTTGTCCTATTTTTTCCTCTAATTTAGAAGACGAGGATGATGTGTCCGTGAGAGAAGCCAGATTAAAGTCACCAACTACCAAACTTTCAAACACAAAAACAAAATAAAACGAATTGACAGAAGATAAATAAAAATACGAATCAGTACGATAACTATCGAATTAAAATATTCTTACGAAAGTGAGGCATATTTTCATCGACAGAGCGACTTTCAGTCTTTAAAGTCACCAAATTTACCACAAAAAAAAATACAGTATTCTTCTTTCACAGTTACATTTTCCCAGCGGGTGTTATATTTAAAACTAGAATAGATCAGTTTGATATCCATTTGGATGAAGCTATCAATAATTTCCAATGGTCAAAGTCGAAAGGATTTAACTAAGTAAGCTTTTTGTATAGTTTACTTATCATGTATTAAAAATAACTCTCCATAAACCTAGACTATGGTATACATTATAAATATTTCTCGGAATTGTTGAAAAGCTCACCATCTAATCCTGGCTAATCTATCCATCCAGGTTGTGATAGCCAGGATGGCTTCGTTGACTGTAATTTGTTAGCGCAATTTTATTCGGAATGTGTTCTGCAAAACGTAAAAAATTGCTTAATGGTTCGAATTATCGTTGATTATCGCAGTTATTAACAATCTACCATTATTTAATTATATAACCAGCGGGATTTGGCACGCTCGTTCGACTCGATAAATCTCTACCATAGATACCAGTAAAATAAAAAAGTTAGAGCGAGGAACTCTTATGGGGCTCAAGTTCAAAATCGGGAAGAAATATGCAATACGGCATTATAAGAATTAGAAAATCATAAAAATTAATCTGATGTGTGAATGTTGTAACAGAATATGGCGGCGTATATATAATAATATTCCTTATTGTTTATCACTGATAATATTTATAAGACAGTGATACCAGATATGGAGGGATCAGCGCTCTTCTTTATAACTAATTAAACAGAAATAATAGTTTATTTGTTAAGATTTCCTACCTTCTTCGGTTATATTACGCAATTATCTAATTAAATCGAAAATCATTTTTAGACGACTATCTTTATCGTGTGGTCAAAATAAGTAAAAACATGAAACGAAAATCCGGAAATGATGGAAAAGATAAATTTTTAACTTTTTGGAATCGCTAATAATAGAATGGTTAACTGGATTTCATAAACCTTATGGAAAATCACTGATTACATTTTTCGAAACAAACAATAAATACCAGGAATTAATTAAACATGTTACAGATTTCTATGCCTGGAGGGCTTAAAGAACTGTGACTAGACATCGGGATATAGTGCCAAATTTATAATTGCCAGTATGATGATTTGTAGCCATTTATATTATTTATATAGTGAGTGTAGGCTAGCGGAAGTGTGGTGACGCCTTAATACAGAGAAAGGTGGCTAACGAATTTAATTAGAAACAGTTGGCATAGTAGTATTTCTTACTCGGTACGCAATCTTTCTGTCGACGCGCTTCCGCTGACTGTACGGTTACGTCATTCAACAAGTAGTGCCAACAATTCCTACGGCAACTGCTACACGTCATAACACGGGCAACAGCTGGCCTTCGTCCAGCGCAGGAAGCGCAAGGACAGTCTACTGACCTTGAGGTGATAAAAACAGCGCGTACATACACGGTACGTACACACATTTCCCGCCAACACCGATACTAACTGCGCCGCTACCTAGTTTGATTAGAAAAATAAACCTTAAGAAAGAGCAGTATTATGTTAAACGCTATCGATCTTAAGTCCTGCACCTGTATCGCGCTTCTAGATGACGTGTTGGTGATGTCAGCCCACGTCACCGCTTCCTACCCTCCTTTAGACTTCTGGGTAAAACCGCATAATCAGCCAGTGACGTAGCTCCGCTACACCGCCCATTCTCCCGAAGGTCCTTCCCCACTCGCCATATATGGCCATCTTCGGTTTTCGGTTTTCCGATGTGGCGGATGCGAGATCCAATGGGATGTAAAGTTGGCTAAGGCACAGCCAAGCTGCTCCCTTTTCCTTCCATCCTTGTGGCCTAGCGTGTGGCTGGACAACACACAAATTGTCACCATGCTACCGTTCGAGACGCCGAATATTTTCGACCAGTTACCACGTTTTGTATTTAAAATGCCAAAAGTGGTGCCGGATCAAAAAGGCAAGTTCGAGTCCGACGAACTCTTTAGAAGATTGAGCCGCGAGAGCGAGGTGGGTCCTATCAAATTTGTGTTTGTGTGTGTGTGTGTTTGTTTGTTTACCAAACCGAGCCTTCGGATGATTCCCACTCAACCCTTTGGCCATTTTTTAGGTGCGATACACGGGTTACAGGGATCGACCACTGGAAGAACGACAGATGAGATTCCAGAACGGCTGCAGAGAAGGACATACCGAAGTGGTACTTTTCTTTTTGGTTATTAATAGTTTTATATTGGCCCGATTGGGTCGAATTTTCTAAACGTGCCGTTTAATCAATTCCGAATCTTTAATTAAGCCGATATTTTGGGTTAAGTTCGTCTTCCGCGCAAGACAGTAGTGAGTTGTTGAGAAAAAATGATGTCACACCTTCCGAGAACTGCCATTTCGCAACTTAAGTGGATACGATGTGATTCACCCGTGTTGTGTGACTTTTTTGGGGTTAAGATACTAAAATCTGGCGTAATATGGTAGTTGGATCCAGATAAGTCACCTGTACTGGCGATTGTTGGCCGGAGAAACAGGATGTCACAGGTGGCAAGTTGGCAAAACGTGACTATACTCATCGTTAATGATTGTTACCCCATCACGAAGGCGCGTCACTTTACAGGTCAGCGATTTCGAGGTTTGGCCTTTTCTGCCGGCCACGGACACTCGTAAATCTGCAGATTCGAGCTTATTACATTCTTAACGGCGTCCTAATTACGCTAGCATCGTCACTCCGGCACCGACGCCATTTTGTGATGTTGCTGCATCTCACTTTCAAAAATTCGCCACCATTAAATATTTCGTTTGGTTTAAGCTTCGAGGAAGTCACGCTTCTACCCGCAGATGTTCTAAGAAAGCTTTCTTCCGGATTTAGTTCAGACGTTTTCCTTACAGCTACAAATTAATTCTCTTCTATTTATCTAATTTTACAATTATATTTAGATCTAGTATTATAAATAATTTGTTTAGTGCATTCTGCATTTCAGTCTAACAACCGTTTTAATTTTCATTTTATTTCAGGCATTCGTGGCCACGGGTACTAACCTGCAGTTGGTTTTTAGCCCCTGTACCAACGGTTATAGCGAAGGTTGTGATTTTGATAAAGAGCAAGGAAAGGTAAGCTATCTCGTCATCGAATCTATCACATTTTATGATTGTTGCAAATGCGTGATTTTATGCCAGCTTCAGGCTCATTTACATCCGATAAATTTTCGCAGGTATAGATGCTGATATTTAGCGATGGGCCCGCCCTGGTTGGCCTAGCGCTGCGTAAATACCCGCTTAAGGAAGTTTTAGCTTTTGGAACACAATTAATAATCGGCATTTCCATACGGGATAGCATAAATATAAACAATTCCTATTAATAATTTTCTCGTTGGAGGCGGCCACATCCTGTTAGTCATAGATGATTAGTTTTATCAGAATCCAATGAGTCGTCGGATGTGGAATTTCTTAGAAACCCGAAACACGACACATTTCAGAGAACTTAATCTCGACAGCGGACCGAAGAATCTAATGGAGTTTTAAATTAGTGAAAAAAAAAAAAACAGAAAAATACTTCCTATTCTTCGATAAGCGGAACAATTATTTCATCACCGTACGACCAACTACGATTCTTAAGGAGCTCACTGACTCATAATATTTCGGGGTATTTGCCTTCGAGTCCTACGTAATGATTGTATCCTGTTAGAAAATGTCCTTGAGTGAATCGGGTCATGCTAAGGAGGGGGATACGTACTTTACCTCTGTGCCTCTTTTCCAATACCGAAGTATTGTGACATATTGGGAGAATTTAATGGTGCTCCTACCGAACAAAGGATGTTGATTAACAAAGGAAGGACAATTTCTCGTGTCTCTTCTGTCATACCTGCATTTTAGCATCATTATTTCTCTAGAATAAGGCCTTAAAAGCGCTTACAAATGATGGATACGTATTCCGCTCTATAGATATATGAATTATGGCAGAGTTAACGCGGAATAACAACTTTTCGCTGCTTGGCAGAATTTTTATGACTGGTACCGAGCGTTTACCTCCTATGCTGTAGGCTTTAAATTGGTCTAAGAAAGGAGACGACCGCCGCGTTACGTAGAATTTATACACTAAGGGAGGCCAATAAAATCTACACATCTAAGCTATGTCAGCTAATATCTGTAGACAAATAGGTAGAAGAGGTAGGACCGAATGCGGCCTGGGCTTTGGATGGTGACGTATGGTTCTTAGGGCCTAAATGTAAGCGCGGAGTGTACAGATTTGGTAGATAATAAGCGTTTTGTAGCCTACATAAGCCGGGCCAAGACGATAATGGTATCATCAAGACCAATATAAAGTCTTTATTTTGGCATTTAGAGGTTGTTTGAAAGTACTGCCGCTCTTTATCCTGGGTGTCCCCGATGATTAATTATTATCGGGTAATCACTCGGCGTTTAAGGATAGGCTAAGTGCTCGGAGGGAAGTTACCTTACAGCTGATCCCAATGACCCAACCTTGACTCGGCTAACTTAATTATATACGAGTTTTTATGTCGGAGTTTGGCCTGAGGATATACCTAACTGTTTCGTCGGGGAAGGAAGAAACAAAGTTATAGGAAATAAGTCAACTTCCTCGCTTCTCCTAACCTCGATTTTACCAACCGAAAGTGAAGAACAGGTTAGAGGTTGTTATACGTTTAGAAATGTTAATGATCGGACCGAGCAGTCGACCATTAGAAAGTAAATGATAGGTTGGGCCAGACACACAATATAAATTTGAAGAAGGCATATATCGGCTGCGGTTTGGCGAAATTAAACTTCAAAATGTTGGAAAATCCTCTTCCATTCTCGACAAAAAACTCCATAGCTCGCTAACTTAAGCGCCTTAAGGCCGAAAAGTAATGAGCGTCGAAGAATTCTATTCCGCTTTATCCTTAATTTACGGCAGAAAAAAGTCATTTCGACTCGGACGAAAGTCATTCCGCATCGAAGCCATCATCTTAGAAAATTAAGATGGCGCAATAAGTCTTCTAACAACTTTTTTTTGGTCGTTGTTACCAGTTCCGAAACATCATTGGAGAGAGAGAGTGGTAAATTATCTTGTAACTCGAGCTATAAATCTCGGAAAACAATGAGTAATACGAGTTATTTAGATTAAATAGGCGTCACTCGAGTCGATAACTATTAAATCACAATTATTGTTAAAATTCGGTGCCAAATGTTTCCGTTCTTCTATTGTTTCTCGGTAACCTTGGAGACGAAATTGCTCGGATAATAGGTTAAAACGGAGTAATTGATGACGGAAAATATCCGAATGGAAAAGTGGTTTAAGTAGTAGAATATGGTAAGTAGGGAGGACCTATTTTAACTGGCGTGGAGTTAAAAAAACCAACCTTTCCTTAATAAAAAATGCGATAAAATCGGCCAACCCAGAGCGATTATCAATAAATTGATAATTTGCAATTTCGTCCTTCCATTTAAATTATACACTACGCTTAATATTAGAGTGAAAATCTATCGATTAAATTCGATTACCAATTAATAAGACGGTCTAATCGTCTTATTATTTTTTACAAATAGATATAGTTTTCCGTGGCCGAATGGAAATTAATAATTTATACATTTTAGGGAAAGAGTGTTAATATTTCTTTTCCATTGGATCCCCCAACAACACCCAAAATTCCACTCGAATCCGACAGAAGCCATTTATGTTTTCGGCTAAAATTCCCAATGATTACCAATAGAGCGCCAGTTTAAATTAATATGTAAGGTTTGTTTGACCGAGAGAGTAGGATTTTTGGAGGAACCAGAACCCATCACGGCCTTAACTCGCGTTAGTTCTCTGTTCCCTTACCATACCGACTCCTAGACTACATCCGAACATGCGAGAATTTGGCTATTGGCATAAGAAGAAAATGCCTAATTTCTGTTATAAGTTATCCGCTACCATCAAAACTTATTAGCTTTTATCGTACGAAATAGCGGAGATATCGATTATCACGCGAAATCGTAATTTAATTAAACCGTAGAATGCGTCGGTAATTGTAGTCTATCGAAGGCATTATAAAAATTATAGTAAATTCTGATCGATAGATTAATCGTATATCGAAACCGTTCGTCGAAAAATGTATTGAGAACGTTTTTATCTCTTTTCAACCGGAATTTATAATCTAAATCGGATAATAATCTTTTAACTAATATCGTAATCAGGACCCGCGTTGCAGGCGGGCTCCGTTTCTAAGTGTTACTACGAAGTTTCATTCTTATAAATAAACAAATCGCCATTTGTTTGGTACCCCCATTTGATCTTGGCAGACGGGCGACATTCAGCCTAGCGCCGGCTTTGATGGTAATATATAGGCCTAAAAATAAAACACAAGCGTAGAAAAGATGACGAAAATACCTTAAACTTTAAGCTGCGACATTCAGCCTAGCGCCGGCTTTGATGGTAATATATAGGCCTAAAAATAAAACACAAGTGTAGAAAAGATGACGAAAATACCTTAAACTTTAAGCTTATACCTATATACATACGGATAAAAATGATAATTTTTCTTTGTTAACTGCAATATCCTTTATTTCTCGATGCTCCGAACTAAACGATAATTAGTCCGACACAAGACAGGTTAAGAGTTTTTTGTTTATAATCGTTATCAGCTAATGACCTCACCTTCGGAAAGAAAAGAAAAATGTCAATTATTAGAGAATTTAAAGTACAAATGTCGAGAAGCGATAGAAATTTAGTCGAAATAAAGCTGGTTTCTACCAGAGCGCATAGGCGTGTAGATTTGTCTGTAGTATAATGTAAGGGATTTACAGGTGTACTTTTGGTACGGATGACGCGCGTATCCGCTCCATCTTCTCCATTATCAGGAAAATAGAAAGATTAAGTTATTCTTTAATAATTTTAAGAGTTAGCTTATTTTTCACTCGACCAGTTCGACGAGTTAGAAGAATTAATCGGGTGCCAAAGTCGACACGGTTTTAATGGACGATAAAAGTAGTGGCAAAAATTGAGAACGTTAGGAAAATTCGTTTCTAGAATAACAAAAATGGAGTTTTTGCCGAGAGAGAGACAGAGAGATAGTCGAGTATCTCTGTCTCTTATTGGTCGATCGATCCGGCAAGCAAAATGGCTACCGACATTTGTTATCATCTCTAATCATCGGCCGCATCCCGGATGGTCGAAAAGCGAGTTAACGGATTAGATATTTTGGAGTGTCGTAGCTGCTCTCGGATTTTAGATGGAAATTTAATTCGATGTTCACCGTTAATAAAGGAGTCAATAAAGAGGATAACGAAAAGGCTAAGTGTATAAATAAAATCAACCAACAGGAAAACAGCGGGGTAATATCTATTAGAACATAAGGTGGTCTGTCACAGTGCAGTGATTTCTCCACCCCCAGCACTTTACCTGGCCACGTGCTACCTATTGTCCCGCGCTTGTCATCGCTAAACTGATGACTCTCATTATGGATTTATTACTAAACTAACAAGGTCTCGCTACCTACTCGTTCTACGCCCGATAGAGCACTAACTACCCGGGAGGTCCTGGCTAATTTCTATCGAAATACGCAGTAATTTGATCTCGTTTCAGTTAGTGTAATGTAGAAACGTGTTCATTAAATAAAAATAAAATAAAAAAAAAAAAACACTTCCGCCTGGTCGGCCAGTCGAACCCCAGAAGAAAATTTAAAGATTTTTCAGTCGCGATCATTAAATTATGCTTCCAGCTAAGATCACGTGGCTTGGGTGCGGTGAACTACCGGGCCAGCCATTCGATGGAGGGGATTTGGTCGATGGCGGTTGCTATGGTAACGTTTCGGGTCACGATGTTGGCAGCGAGTAAGATCGAACGCTCGCGAGTCACCCTCAAGTCGTACAGTTTACAAGTAAACCATTGGATCAGTTTATCGATTGGTCCCAGTGCAGATACGCGTAGAAAAATATCGACCATTTGTTATTATAGAAACCTGGCATTACTGCATAATTCGAACCCAAACACGAAGAAATTAGATATCTTCGGTCTGGTTGAAGGGTGTGAAGCGAATGTTTTTTACTCGGGTGTTATCCTAATCTTTGGATTTCGCATTCAGAAACAAATTCAAGCTTGATAGTCGATCGAATGCCCTTCTGTTAGTCACAGAAAACAAAACGCCAAAAATATCTTAAAATATAATTTTATGCCCATTCTTGTTGCTTTAATGTTTAACTTATTGTCTGTTTGTTCGAAGAAACATTCATAGAGCAAAGATCCAATATTTTATGTTCTGTTTATAAAATACGCCAGATCACAAGTTGATAATGGAATGTGTTTTCAGCAATTTTCATTATTACTATAATTCTATGCTACTGACTTAATCTTACAGCTTTATATAAAGCTATATGGAATAAGTTTGGCCGCTATTATACAACGGTTATAGAATGCTATAAATACAACTTTACATTTTAAAAAAATATGTGAAAATTAAAGCGCATACACTTTACTGGAAGATATATGGCCAAACATTATTATTAGCACGAAGCTTTGAAATAAATTATTTCTAGATCGATTCCTTTAACAAATTTTCGCCTTAAAATCAATCAGAATATAACTTTTTATAGCGAAGTCTGGTATTGGAGAATGAAATTACGTTGTGAAAATTAAAGCGCATACACTTTACTGGAAGATATATGGCCAAACATTATTATTAGCTGTTATCTTGCACGAAGCTTTGAAATAAATTATTTCTAGATCGATTCCTTTAACAAATTTTCGCCTTAAAATCAATCAGAATATAACTTTTTATAGCGAAGTCTGGTATTGGAGAATGAAATTGCGTTGACTTGCTGAGGTATTCTCAATTTTTACAGATTTTTATAGTCGAGCATCAAATATTTCTAAGGTCGTGGTAGTGCGACTGACGCTTTATGATTGGCAAAATCCAACGGATATTGCGTATGACACAAGTACTGCACAAGTTTAGAAGAAAAAGGCAGAAATGAATCTATTCTTGGATTTAATTATGTCTGTATTGTGTTTACAAGAATACCCAGCGCTATCGGTTAATAATTCGTAAACGGTAATTTTCTATTAACCGTTTTTTGATGGTAACGATCTTTTCCGACGATGCGTATCCAGCCCAATTAAGAATTTGTTTTTTATCGTTGCTCGCAGTTAGATCCTCAACTGGTCCAATGCATACTAATGCACGAGTGTGCGCGTAATGCCAGATCCATCTATCAACTGTAGCGGAACCATGCATTGGTGATAATAGTTTTGTTTCGTGATTGAAACTACTTACAAATTACTTCCTGCAATCGAGATATGCCGAATGGTCGATTTTGTCAGGCGCATATTCAAATTCGACCCTTTTTTGAATCATTTTCGGCACGGATGGCGATAAGATCTTGTTAAAAGAGAATTTTCGGAATTGTTCTGGATCAGATAAAATCTGCAGCTAGGTTGGACAACGCTTCTGGGCTTGCGAGCAGCTACCTGAAAATAATAGCAGCTTCTGTTGTAAATAGCAGGTCTTAGCAGATAATTTCGTACCTTCCGCTTCCATTTTTGCATTAATTGCCCTTCGCACATATACCTTGTTATTCGTCTAAGGAGGCATTTATACTCTGCTGGATAATTATCCACTCCTGTTTGAGCAGTGTTTGGGAATTTTATGTAAGCTACCCGATAAGAAAAAGAAGGCATCTTACCATTTTGTGGAGGAGAAATCGCTGGCTCCCGTCCTTACAGATACCATTTTTCAAAAATAGATTCGGGAAAAAATCTATATAGAGTAATAAAACGGTTAAAAGTATAAGAGATCCAGATTTTTTTTCTTTTCGAATAAAGGTCTAGAGTTGTTATAATATTAAGTTAATTGGGATAAAATTGCGCTAGTATCCATTTAAAAGCAGCGTGTCTTGGCTACTGCGCTTAGAAAAATGATGGAGGAGGCTAGCGAAATGGCTTTCGGGCCTGCAGTTGTGGTGAACAAAAAAAAGGTGTAATTCAGCTGCTGATAGCGCATCGCTTCATTTGAAGTTTCATTCGGAGACATAATTGAGTGAGAAAGCAGCTTATACTGTGGGGCGTTGTATTTATTGTGTGTGTCATTGTACCCTTCAAGACGATGATTGTTATTTTCCTCCATTACCGTTGGAGATGCGTGTTTTTCAGCAAACACTCAACCACCTACAAAGGCGCATCCTATAATTACCCGAAATTGCATATATTACCCATCCGACGGTGTCACCATCGTCAATGAGGTTGACGTTGTCCAGATGGCTGAAACGGTGGCAGTAACTGACCTATGAACTCTCTGTCGAGTTTTTCTCCTTCCTTAATTACGTTTAAGACGCACAAAAACTAGTCCCATTTTCGTGTTGTGCAGACATTTCCTTTACAATTTGGTCAGTAGCCGCTGGTCAGACCACACCTCTGTGCAGAAGGAAATGGAGCGAGCAAATGGTAGCTGGAAAGAATTGCCTAATGTGTCAATGTGCACCATTAATTTCGCAAATACAAGAAAAATTCACAATTAGATTTACTTGTCGTCAAACGGGATGTGTGACGTGTTTTTCTGCTCCATGTCAGTTATTATAGAGTTCTTTTGGCATTTTTTCTGCTTACCACATCACAGTTCATGACAGTTTTTATTGGAAGAAACATTCTACTATTAAATCTATATACTGTATTGCCAATTCGCTTTAAGGGCATATTTCACCAAAGAGTTGGTTTAAACATTTGAAAGAAGACATTTGTACTGTGCGTGTTAAGAATACTAAGGGCATATTTCACCAAAGAGTTGGTTTAAACATTTGAAAGAAGACATTTGTACTGTGTGTGTTAAGAATATTGTATCATTTGAGAAGAGTTCTTTTCTAATTATAATTTGATAAATAATTAATATCGAAATCAACCTAATTTTGAGACGAACCTTAAAACAATGCTCCTATTGTGAGCCAGTAGAATTATAGATTTCATGCTGGTAAAAGAGCTTTGTACTCCGTGATATAACTGCGATTTTGAGGTTTCACCAAAAGATCTTTTGCGGTCCCAAGTTAAAAAATCTTTGCTTTTATTAATAATTAAGTGGGAACCACCTTGTGGTGTTGGCATCTTTTATTTATGACTTCTCTTATAGTCTATATGGAATGTCGTTTTAGTATGGTTAAATATGCAGTACTAACTGAAAAATTTTCCTATTCTGGTAATACAGAATTTCACTTAAATTCCAGCCAGTATATATATATACAAATAGGCTTTAAAATCCGATCGATAATTTTATGATGCATGTATAATTAAGGCATTATTTTTTTACATTATTTATAAGAGATATAGCTTTATTGACCAGCTTCAAATACATTTTCACGTTTTAACAATGTCAAAATTTACTCCAACGCTAAATACAACTAAGGCTTGCTATCAACCTACAGGCTTTCACTCTGGTAGCAATAATTACCTGTAGAATGACTGAGATCGTGTCATTGTTTCGCGTTTTTCTACACAATTTAATATTTTGACATTTGAATCCAAAGGAATTGTAATATGTTATATAGATTTTTTCTTTAAATAAAATTCGCAAGTTAAATTATAGCCATGTTAAAATGTATTGCATTTAGAAAAACTGAATCCTATAATAGACTACTATATGATTCCTTAGGCTGAGAATCGAATAATTGAAATTCTAAACTAAAAAGATTTGTGTGGCGCTCTAGGAGGAGCCTGGCCAACAACATCGTATTCAAGCAGTTCTTATCGATTCTAATAATTTTTTTTTGATTAATTATCAGGTCCACGTCAAGTCGATACTCATAATGAATGGAGTGTGCGTGCGGTACAGAGGCTGGATGGATCTGGAACGTCTGGATGGAGTGGGATGTCTAGAATACGACGAGGAGAGAGCTCAGGTGGGTAGGCCCCCGGCATTTGCCACTACGCCAAAGACAACCGTATCAATAGTAGTTTTCTATACACAGGTCGAGGATGCGCTTCTGAGAGAACAAATCGAGAGATACAATCAACGGTTGAGAGATTTTGAAGAGAAACAGAGAGCGTTCCGAGCTCAACAGGAGCGGCAAGCCGAAGCCGAAGTAGAGGTGAGTGCCGATGTATCGTTTCATTCACAGCGTGGTTCAATCAGGTGATGCCATTGCCCTCAAAGACAGATGGCAGCTATATTGTGCTCCGCAGCCAACAGGTCATTAGTGCCTTACGCCCTCTCCCGCTTACGCCAGAAGCGCTCTTAATGGGTGCGCTACAGAGGTGCACCTGACGATGCGTGCGACTCGGAGTTTCGCCATCGCACGAAACCGTCTGTGCGAATGAGGACGCTTCTCCAATGCACCTGCTTCTGCCCAAACTACCAACTTGTATCGTCCACCGTATGGTGCATGGGAAAAGCGTCTATTGTCCTTCTGAGCAGTCCACGTGTCTCCTCCACAAGACTTGGGAAGCCTATTGTCTACTTTTTCTACGTTCTTCGCTTCTTTATTGTTTAGCTGGTCCACGTCCAGATGGAGTTCGAGAAACGTAAATCCGAATGACTGCTACTGCATTCCTACCGGTTTTGATTTTAACAGGCTTTCCGGGATGGGATTTCTAGCACCTGTCGCTGGACACAGAACGTGAGTCTAGAGCGAGATTGGCGATTTACTCGACAGAGCTTAACCTAGGTAGGATTTGCAGCATTCTGCCATCGCTAGAAACTAGGCCAGGCGGAATCTTCTCACAGGCTATGGCCCTTTCTTCAAATCCTGCAATAAATAAAGTGTATTTCATGAATAATTTCGACTGTGGGAAAAGCTCTGATCCTGCAGATTAAGTGGCTGCAGAAATCCAGAGTGGGCAACTGGATTTGGGGTGGAAAACGCGGAAAAATGGTCCTCTACATATGTTTTTCATACGAAATTTCATGAATGTGGGAAAACTCCCCATAGCCCAGTAATGGAGTGAAGACCGCGTGCCCTCTGTCAGGGGGCCAGACAAAGTTTGCATGGCCTCGTCACTAAGAGAGAAAAAAAGAGGGATTTGCGAAGGGAGGTCGTTCTAAATACGGTTTAAATCCGTCTATTCAGCGCTGCTACCGGCGCAATAAGAGCACGTGGCTGTAGCCAGTTTCCAATGTCTCTTGTCAAATGTTTACATCGCTAGAAAGGTGTCTCCAGTTACACAACGATGTAATTATCATGTAGAGGTAACAAGGTTAACTTGTCATAGGTCACGTGGCAACAGGTACAATCGTGATGATTATCTACAGTATTTTCTTTTAATCTTCCCCGTTACATTTATGCTTTTAACAGAATAATTATCGTGTAAAGAAAATTGAAGTTTCGTTTAACTCCTGGCAAAAATCGAATTGCGCCAAGACTTTTATTTCCGCATAACATTATTATTTATTGTATGGTGATCATACTTCCAATTAACGAGGATTAAAGTCATAACAACATTTAATTGTTAAAATAATTTCTAATAATAATAATTAAAATTATTTTAAGTAATAAATTACACTTCCTTTTATCTCGATTATTAGGCTGTAGGAACAAAACATTTCAAAAATAATTTCCGGACGATAGATTATCATTCAGAAAGTCAGTGAACTACTATAAAAATTCCTTGGTTGAGCACTCAGCAATTATTATAATTTAAATATTTTAATTTACCAAGTTTAATTTTAGTGATAATTAGCTAGCCAGCTGAAGACGAATATTTTTTAAAATTAGGTGTGGGAGCATTCAAATTTTTTAATAAAATTTGACAATTAAATGTAGAATAGAGACAAATTATTGTCGACTATACTGTATAATCAAATTTAAATTTTATTATTATTCTATTTGATAAAGCTCAATTATTAGAAAGAAAAGAAAAGCTGAACTGGTTATCACATACTATATGGCCTACATAATTCGAATTTTCACTACAGGAATGAACCAAATTGCAGCTTAACTCCAGATTGAAAATACTATAATTCCAAGATTATCGATCATACACAAAATATACAAACATCAAGCGTTTAAAATAAATTTCTTGGGCATTTAAATCAGATGAAGATTTTCTTACAGGTCCCACGTGAAGATTTTCTTACACGTTTAAAATAAATTTCTTGGGCATTTAAATCAGATGAAGATTTTCTTACAGGTCCCACGTGCGTTGTCCCGAGCCCATCATATTCGATCGACAATGTGATGATAGAGGGCTTCTATTCTTTTCTATTAGGGAACGAACGCCATTAGCGGATCAGCGGGGGTCAGCACTAGATTAAAGTCTTATCGCACATTGAAGCACAGATTACATCTGGGATGAATAGGGAAAAAAAGTGGAAGTTTTATAATTTGATTTACTCTCTCTCTCTTTCTCTTTTGTATCAGTTATATCGATAAGATGTTATTTCTTTACGTTTGACAAGATTATTTCCTGTATAAGAATTGCGCCTATGGTTTGAGCACCTGGTCTCCAAGGCGTTACAAGATAAGATGAGAGTATAAGTAAATTTTTGATAAATACAATCATTTTATCAAAGGGCTAGAAAAGTGCCGACAGGATATAAATTAGTATTTTTAGTTATTGTTAAATTTTAGAAGTTCGTGACTTCTTTGCAAAACTTTCTTTCGTCTCATTTGCAAATATCTTAACTGCACGTTGTCTTCAATTGGCTATCTAGTAATCCATCATCTCGATAAGACTTAATTTGAGAAGCATTTAATCCATGCAGCAGTTTCGCGCAGCCGATGTTAGAAATGGTTTAAATGGATTCGAACCGTGTGGAATATATTTGTTTATCTTTAATGTACAAACCGCAATAGCTGAAAATTCAGCCATAATATTGAATTTTTTTGATTGAAACATTGAACAAAAACAATTTGCTTTCAATATTAACAAGGTAAAATATTTAACTAGCAATTCATGTAACAATAAACATGAATAGCTAGTTAAGTATGTACTGGGTATATGTGTAACATAAAAGTATCCAATTTTTTTCTCTCTTTTAAAGATGATCTAATACTGCAGTTGAACTGAATTTATAAAGCATCAAATTAAAATTTAGATATTTGCAGTTAAAAAAATATTTTTGTAACTTCCAACTTCGATTAAGAAACTTCCTTTAAAGTGGGCCAGAAACTTGAATTTCTTACCGTTAGTTCAGTCTTCATTAAACCGATGTTCCCGAATCTTATTTTTGATGAACTTCCGTGCACAAAAATAAATGCGTTTCGCCTTCGAGGCAGCTTGCCTTCAAATGATTATTTGTATGCAGGAAAGATGCCTCGAAGGCGAAACGTATTTTTTCCTATACCAAACTCGTCAAAAGCGAGATAAAGAAACATCTGTTTAATGAATTTAGAATATTATAAACAATAAGAAGCACGTTTCTTGCAGAAAACAGTTTCTTAGTCAAATTTTGTAATTTCAGAAAATATTTTTTTATTATAAATAGGCTATTTGAATTTTGATTCCATTTTTTGAAAATTCAAATCAAATTAATGTAAATAAGTAGTCGTTAGGAAAACTGTAAAATAATTTTAAGCCAGGATTCCATTTTTTGAAAATTCAAATCAAATTAATGTAAATAAGTAGTCGTTAGGAAAACTGCAAAATAATTTTAAGCCAGGAAAATACCGTGCAATGTACATAGCCTATATACATGCATAGATATATATTTGTATACAGTATATACTGTATATCTACACACGTGTTATCTGATATTATTTTAGGTTAAAATTATTTTACAAAGTTTATATAATTCTGTACGTGTCTCATACATATAGAATTATATAAACTTTATAAAATTTTATTTATTCTTATATGCAAGATATTTTACAAAATTAAGATTTCATGTTTGTTTTATATGTATATATACATACATAAAAAATGAATGGACTTTCGGATCACCGTTAACAAAGCTATCTATAATGATACAGATATCACCATCCGCCATCTTGAAACAAAAAATATCTTGAAAAGCTTTGTGTCTATATAGACACGAAATATATATGTATATATAACAACATTTCATCTTTTCATAGAATGTATATTTTTCGAGATATCTGACCGAGACATTTGGGAAGTATTGTCGCTGAAAAGTATCCCAGTATTCGGCATGACCCGTTCCTATACATTTCAAAATTTATATGCATAATTTATTACAACCTGAAAAATATTAGTTAGCATTACATCGATGAAAAACTAAATGACTTTTATTCACCGAGGCGAATTAATGCGCACCATCACCTATTTATCCATAACAACTAATTAAAAGAAAATGTTTATTTTTAATATTGAAATAAAAATTTAAAACTATTACCGATATATGGCATCGGTAATAGTTTTAAAATAATTGACAATTTAGATTTAAAAAAAAAAAAAAAACGTAAAATTTAGCTTGACTATAACTGACATCAAACCAACTCGGATCTGAAGCAGTTTATCTAGTTCTCGTTTATCCTCACGCTAAATAATAGTTTTAATCTCGTAGCTCAATCATTTTTCCTATTTAAAGTTCACAGATTTTCGGATGATAATTCGATTTTCGAAGAAAATGTGAATTACAGTGTAAGATGCAATGTCAAGTTGTATCTTTCGCATAATCCTATTTTTAAAAAAGTGCACTTAATTTTATAAAAAATATATCCTCTATAAATGTGTGAAATAAACATTACAGTTGTTTTGAAAAGCACAGCAGATAATCAACTCTAAAATAATCTAAAATATGCATAAAAAATTATGCATATAGGCTATAGTATAATTACATAAAATGTATATTTAAATCTATTTGAACATTTGAGATTTTAATTTTTAAATTTAAATTAGTCTACTTTTGGAAAGTACTGTATTCTTTTGGCAATGTTCGTTATACTACCGTTAGAATGCATTAATCGGTATGCCCGCCACACATGTTTAAAGTTTTGAGTTATCTTCAGGAACGGATTATGGTGGTTTCTAAGTTATAACATTTAAGAGATCTTTCAAATTTATTTAATATCTGTTTTTTATTAAAACATGAAACGTCTTGTAATTTGCGGCCTAAGCTGTAGCTTCTCTAGCTTATGCGTAAATCCAGGTCTGGTTGTCTCCCTGATTTAAAAACAATGTGCATCCCGAGTTAAAGCCTAAGGGTTTCTATATAGGACTTTCATTGTATAGGTTCACAATGCGTTATATAATAGGGAGTTTTCGCACAGTTATGACTCGGCTCCGACCGATAACTAAACGAGAAAAATCGTATCGTTTCGGAAAGTTATCGGTAGTCGCTTCAGCAACTCCAGGTTAGTTCCAACCTTCGATACTAGATGATGTATTATCGTAAATTCTCTTTATTCTTCTAAATTATTTCTATTCTATCCTCTATTATGTCTAATAAAGATCTTCTTTCACATTAAACCGCTGACGGCGAATTTTAATATTTTGGGTGGCATCTAAAACACAACGACAAGAAAGTTATCGGTAGTCGCTTCAGCAACTCCAGGTTAGTTCCAACCTTCGATACTAGATGGTATTATCGTAAATTCTCTTTATTCTTTTAAGTTATTTCTATTCTATCCTCTATTATGTCTAATAAAGATCTTCTTCTTTCACATTAAACCGCTGACGGCGAATTTTAATATTCTGGGTGGCATCTAAAACACAAAACGGTTTTTATAGGTGAACCATACGGCCGAAACAGATACAAAAAACAATGATACGACTCACAATCTAGCGCATGCGCAAACTGCTGACGTTATTGGTCGGAGCTGAGTCGATCGTATCTTGATCGTAGCTGTGCGGAAACTCTTTGGCCGAAACAGATACAAAAAACAATGATACGACTCACAATCTAGCGCATGCGCAAACTGTGGACGTTATTGGTCGGAGCTGAGTCGTATCTTGGTCGTAGCTGTGCGGAAACTCTCTATTAAATCTATATTTTTATGACATAATCTATAAATTACGTCACCTATTCTAAGCTATTAACAAGTTAAATATAAATAATGTATAAATATTTTTATAATCTATATTGTTAATTATATTTTGCATGGATTGGCTTATATAATATATAAATATATTAATTTTGATTGAGAATTTATATTCTAGGATTTGTTATTAATTTGTCTTTTTGAGTGATTAAATTAGATGTGTGACGTGAAGTATGTGAACAAATTATTTTTAATTTCCTATCTTTTATTATTTTTTATACGCACTGAAGCCGTTTAGATTATTGTTCTTTAAATTTAGCGAGATAGTTCCGAACTGAGTCTATCCGCCTCTCACAAATACCTGTACGGTACGCAAATGTCTGGTCATTACCACACGCAGAAATTTAATACTACATAGGCGCATTATATAAATAAAAAAAAAAACCTTTTAGAATGCTTTTTATTGTTACTTCGACTTTAGACGTAGGCTTACATTGGTACTATATACGAATTGAAAAGTCACACGTCTACCGAATCACAAAAGGACACGAAAGAATAAAATCCTGTTAGGTAGTCGACTCAAAAATCGCATTATGCGTGAAGCAAAACAGTAGGATGGTCCTGCCTAACGTGGGAAGATTCTCCTAATGCTATTAATGTTTTTTAAAGCCTCTTATTCCTTTTGCAGGCCAGAAAGAAGCAAGCAGAACTAAGTCCTGATCGTTCCGGCTCCGCCAGCAACTGAAAACAGTATTTGAAAATAAATAAGTAAATAGAAGAAGGAGAATGAAAAAGGTGTTTAGTCTGTACATGTGAAAAATCATATTTATAATTAATTTATCGGAAAAAGGTCGAGAGAAGATATAAACTTTTACCAATTTCTGTGATTTTTTCGTGGATGAAAAATGCTCATTATGTGTATTTGTATGAAAACAAACAATTGTCTTTTGCTTTATCTTTTTCTTATCTATGATGCAGCTATGCCTCTTCGAGTCTCAATTTCGCTCCTTTCCTCGGTAATTTCTGTAAGGAAAAAACAAATTCTTTATAATAGATGGTGAGATACGTCTTTTAGTTTTCCGAGACTTGTAAAAGGCAAAATGCAAGCAATAATTGTGTAAATTGTCAATTTTTTCCTCGTGTATATTGTTGGACGATGAGGATGTCTTGTTGTCTGTTATGTATTGATGTCAAAAGTGCTTATAAGTGACGTCATTTGTACAGTAATGTAGAATATTAAAATAAAACAAAAATGTTTTTCGATTGTACATTATCACACAAATGATCTCGTTTACTGTGTCGTTTTTTAAAAGGAATATTTATTGCATTTCTAAGAATTACATGGCGACTTAATTCTATAGTTTTCGAATAACTTCTTAGTATAAATAAGTTTCGGGTTTTCCAAACCGACCGACCTTTACTGACGTAAATGACTGGTAATTTTGTAATAATTGTTATATAGTAATTTTGTTTTTAATTTCCCCGATAATTTTATCGTTCTGGAAATTTCTTACGCATAAAGTAGATGAAATTCTTAGCTGAAAATTATTTCCAAATTAATATGACATTTATTCTCGCACTAATTTCTGAGAACTTAGGATATTTTATATACGCGAATTTTCAGTCTAAAAAGTGATCAAAATTTTTTGTTTTATCGATAATGCTATTAGAGGATAAAATCAATTTAATTTTTTTTATATTTAAAATATATAATTATGCCAATATAAAATTATGACTGGATAATCATTTTGTTTTATTAAAGAGCGATTAATCTTTAATAATATTAAGAATTATTTTTTATTTAATTCGCAGAAGAAAATTTCGATTTAAAAAAAAAA
>AYEL01091923.1:0-46593 GCA_000484575.1 Olivierus martensii | reverse complement strand
TTAAAATATAAAACACGAAAAAATTAAATTGAACGCGTTATGAGGCCAGAATAGCCTAATAGGCACTTATCCCATGGCGCTGTTAGGCACTTTTCCCAGGTAACAATATTTATGGGGGGTTAACGAACATTTTCTTGGAACGGATTATGTTCGTTAACCGATCACCCACTGTATAAATTAATATATTTGGAATTGTATAGATATTTATGATTTATATCTGAAAAACTAATAATAAAGTTATGTAAAATATTTTACATAATGTTGAGTATTATATAAGTTGTAAAAAGGCTGTACAATAAGATCCCACTTAACGCTGCTCTGTTTAACATTGTTTCGATATAAAACAGTTTTTTCAAATTCTATATTTTTATTGATTCATTTTGGCATGGTTTTTCAAACCATTATTCTTACATAAATCCGAAATTGCAAGAATTTGTTACATTGATACTCCTATGCCATCTCACATGTTAATTAACATGTGAGATGGCATGTTAATTAACATGTGAGATGGCATGTTATTTGTCATCAATGTTATTTTATAACTAATAAAAATAACAATTATCCCATTTTAGTTTTAACTTGAATGCTGCCATTTTAAACTATAATTCCTTGAAGTTAGAATGCTTTTCTTTGATCAATATTTTTTCATTGTTTATAATTTTTATTGCAATCTGATTATTGCTTTTTCTTCTTAAAAAACAATTTTTTCATTGTTTATAGTTTACTATAATCTGATTACTGCTTTTTGTTTTTAAAACTTTTTTTCTAATTTTAAGGTATTTTCATGAATGATTTATGAATACAAATTGATATTAGCAATAAAAACTGTTTATGAATATTTGTGAATACAAATCGATATTAGCAATAAAAAAATGTCTATAATTAATGTAATATGCAATAAAAATGTCTGTAATTAATGTAATACAATAGTAATAATACATGTTACAAAATAAAAAAAAGAATTAATGTCACGAATCATTTATGAATACAAATCGATATTAGCAATAAAAAATGTCTGTAATTAATATAATACAATAGTAATAATATGAGGGCAATCCCAAAAATAGGGTCTCCTATTTTTCTTCCTACACTCCCAGATAAGCATACACACCCTTTGCTGGGATGCTCAGTCTTGGCTTGGCAGCCTTCAAAATGGAACTCCCGTTGAATGCTACTGTCAAGTGCAAATTTCGTGCAGTTATTCGCTTTTTGAACACAAAAGGCATTCAACCAGTCGAAATTCATCGCCAATTGATGGAAGTGTATGGACAGTTGTGCATGGATGTCAAAAACATTCGCAAGTGGTGTAGAGAGTTTACAGCCAGTTGTACCGAAATTCACGACCAAGAAAGGAGTGGCAGACGGTCAATTTCCGATGAGACAGTTGCAAAGGTTGAGGAAAACATGCATAAAGATCAGAAGATCAGTCTGGATGCTCTCTGCATGTTGGTTCCTGAGGTTTCTCAAAGCACCATCCACAGGATTCTAACAAAAAAGTTACAATACCGGAAGGTTTGCGCAAGATGGGTACTGTGTATGCCGACAGAAGACTACAAACAGCAATGAGTTGATTCTTTCCACGAATTTCTTTGCCGCTATGCAGATGAAAAATACAACTTCTTGGACTCAATTTTCATGGGTGACGAAACCTGGGCATTCCACTTTACACCTGAGACCAAACAACAGTCACGCAAGTGGCGGCATCCCTCTTTGCCCAAGCCGCAAAAATTCAAACAAAAACAGTCTGCCAGTAAAGTCATGGCAACTGTGTTTTGAGACTGGAAAGGGGTATTGTTGGTCAACTTTCAGCCTGCTGGGACCACAATAAACACTGACAGGTACTGTGAAACACTGAAGAAACTCAGAAGGGCTATTGAGAACCAGAGAAGAGGAATGTTAAGCAAGGGCGTAAGCATTCTCCACGACAATGCCCACCCACATGTCGCCTGTCAAACTGTCGCTCTCCTGCAAAACTTTGGTTGAAATATCATTACCCACCCAGCATATAGTCCGGACTTGGCACCCAGCAATTACCACCTGTTCCCTAGGTTGAAAGAACATTTGTCTGGACAGCGGTTCTGTTCTGATGATGAGGTGAAAGATGAGATTCAACACTTCCTGAAGGACATAGCAGCGAGCTCAGGCTCATATTGTGTTCTCGACACAATATACTGCAGTAGAGTACCTTTGATGTAGCTGGCAGATGGGGGAACAGTTGCAGTCATGACTGGACCCCGGGCTGATGACTGGGCTAGGGAATCCGCATGCTTGTTCCTGTAGATGCCTGTGTGGCCACGGACCCAATGGAGAGCGACAGCTCAGCAATGCCGCATTGCCCTACCTCTGATCTCCAGTACCATATGCCCTCGATGGTACCCGTCACTCAAGGCCTGAAGTGACGACTGACTGTCAGAATAAACCGTGACCAGCTCTGGACCAGGACGGTCCAGTAGCCACTGGGTCACTCGAGCGAGCGCCAGCAACTCTGCCTGGAACATGGAAGCCTCCGCATTCAATCTGTCACCCGAAGAGTGCACCAGAACACCGTCGGAGTACACACAATAGGCACTTCCCACATAAATGCCATCTTTGGAACTGTCCATAAATACTTCCATTCCGGACATGGTTGGATAACCAGGCTCCCATTCCAGGCCGACTCGTAGGGACGGATGTAATCTCCAAATGTCTTCCTCCTTGTCTTCCAGTGCAATGGCTGGGAACCTCTTCGAACAATGTGAGGTGTCCTCCCATACTGCCGACATGCGGAAGAAGGCAGTTTCTTGTCCCAGCGGCAGTGGCTCCAGACCGGCCAGAACCAGCATGGCCTGGGTTGCCACAGTCCTATTTGCCCTCGTGATACGTAAGGCTACAGGTCTCTGAACTCTAAGCAAGAGCTCGTCCATCTTGGCGTGGGAGATGTCATTCCACCATGCCCCACAGCTGCAACATGCCCATCTCTCAAGAGCCCTCTTGTATATGGCATGTATGGCTGAAGCACGCAAACTGTAAGCTAGCCTCGAGAGTCTCGCTGCCGCCAGATTGATCCTGGCTCGGATTGGCGGCAAGCCATGTTCCTTCAGGAAAGAGTTGTAAAACTGCCACAGCATCTACAAAAATGATCGACCGAAATGGCGATTATGTAGAAAAATAAGGCAGTCTTCAACCTTTAAATTGATGTAAGTATTATAGAAAATAAATGGTTGTTTGTATATCTAAAAATATAGGAGACCTTATTTTTGGGATTGCCCTTGTACATAAAAAAAAATGCTATGTATATATATATTTTTATTCACTGTCTTGTTTCACCTATCCTTATTATTTTACATGTTAAATGACCTTGACAACCAAGCAACGTTTCATTTAGCGCTTTGTTTCCTTGGAACATATCCCCTGCATTAAACAGGGTCTTACTGTACTTGGATATCTTGATCAACAGATGCACTTCTTAGAAAAAAATTTATAATGCTCTTGTTTTGGCTATATAAGAGTAATATTGACTAAAGTCATTGCATGGAATGGAATTTTTGTAGAATAATTGATCAACTATCCACTCACATGCTCTCATATATCTCTGATATAGGAAGTTGATGACATATGAAGTCATTGATATGCTAGCAAATTACTGCACCAATTAGAAAGAGAAGATTTTTGGCTTTATTTTCTTAGTGAGAACAGCATTGTATGTCACAACATGAAAGTGTTCAGAATGATAAAATTATTTAAAATTCAATAAAATGAATATGCTTTCTCTTTAGTTTTATACCACTTTCTATATTGCTGTATATTATTTAATGAGCTATATAGTATTCACCATGGATTGCCTATATTCATGGTGGGATCAGCCATCATGAATAGGGTTTCTTTCCCGGGAACCCGGGATCTCAGGAAATTGTAAGATTTTCACAGTTTTTGTATTCCCAGGAATTATAGTTGGTTCCTGGGAATTACTGCACAGATAGAAAAAATTATAAAATACAATTAAATATGATCTCGAAGACTGTATGAGAATTATTTATCAAAGAATTTGATAATTGGCAATAAAAACATGTGGACAGGATTTACTAACAGAGTTGCACTTATATCTGATCACGGATTATACTTAATTAATCTGTGAGTGTGACACGTGTTGGCAACTTGGTTGGTTTGTTTACTTCTTTTCCTTCTTATGAAGCCAACATAAAATTTGCATTATTTTAAATTAAATTATTATTAAAATGTTAAATAGGTAATTCAAAAAGTGATTGTGAATTACTTACTTAACTTGTGAAGAGGAGAGCATAGGAAATTTGGAAGAGAAACCAATGATGTTGAATATAAAATTAGAAAAAGTAATCTACTCAAAGACAAAGATCCTATGTTGTTCAACTAGCCTGAGTTCTAGCTTGAGCAAGTTGCGAAGCAAGAATTATAGTTATATGACTCAACAGGAAATCGATCATCAAGTATTATAAAATTGGGCCAGGCTTTGAAAACAATTCCTCCATCATCAGTTGAAGCAGAAAGAGCATTTTCTGCTGTTGGTTTGTTTATTAACAAAGTTAAGAACTAGGCTGAGCAATAAGAGCATCGATTGCTTATGTTTCCTCAAATCATACTTTAAGAATGAGTAATGAATATTTTATTTGTATTTTGTAGTTTGAATTGTAAATTAGTCATATATAAAGGAATATAAATTTTGGAATTTATTAATATCCTTCTTTTGTGTATTTGTTACTGATATTAATTATAAATAATTACTTTTTTACATTTTATTAAATTTTAATGCATTCCCAGGATTCCCGAGAATGGATTTTATGTTCTCAGGATTTCCTGGGAATGAAAAAAAGCCGGGAAATCAGAAACCCTAATCATGAATATGGTGGATAGGGTTCAATGGGCCTTGCCTGAATTTATTCTAAAAAATTGGAGATAAGGGATTGGAGAATTAAATGCTGATCTCCAAGATGAAAATACTATATGCTTCCACCAAAAAATCCTATAAAGTAATGCACACACCAATTAATTTTATTAAGTACAATAAATGTGCTTTGTAAAATCAATTGTTGTGTGCATTATTTTAATTTTTATATGCTTATTTTAAATATTATTTGTTATTACTTGCCAAAACTTCTCCTCTGAAATATAGTCATGTGGATAAACCATATGACTTATCCATCTGAAGATATTTGAAGGGACAAAACTAACACAAAAAATTAATATATAGTGTGTATCATCATGAAATAGTTTCATTTAGAATATTTGAAATTAAATATAGACACAAGTTCAATCTTTTTAGGCAGAAATGTTTAATAAATTCTTGAATATTGTCAATAAATTCTTGAATAGTTTCTATAAATTCTTGGAGTGCTCTCAGTTTTAGTAAGTCGTCATCAGCAGTTAGTATATTTAAAGCATTTTAAATACATTTAATATACTAACTGCTGACAAAGGCTTACTAAAGCTAAAAGCACTATAGTTAATTTGTATTCAAAACTTTATGAACATTTCTGCCTAAAAAGACACTATAAATACAGGGTGAAGAAAAACTTTGTCGTAAAATTTTGTGTATTGATAGGAGACCTTGAAACAAATTGAAAATGTTTAATGAACATATGGTCTAAAAGGCACTATTTTCGAGTTATAACCCTTTAAAGCTAGCCAATCACCATCGCGTACTCAAAGCATCACAATGCATCTTGTTGCCAAGATGTGTCGCTCACCTTCTCATTACTCGGTAGTAAGTAGGAGAGCAATGTAATGTGACGTGTCTTGACAACATGATGCGCTGTGATGCTTTGTGTACTTGATGGTGATTGGCTAGCTTTAAAGGGTTATAACTTGAAAATGGTGCCATTTAGACCATATATTCATTAGACATTTTTGACTTGTTTTGAAGTCCCCTATCAGTACACAAAATTTTACAACAAAGTTTTCCTTCACCCTGTATAGACACAAGCTCAAAAGGTAGAAAGTGACCTTGAATTTTATTTAAAATTAAATTTTACATACTTCAATTTTAGTAATTTTCATAAAAATTAAACAATAAGTTTGGTAAATTTTTGGCCCATATATAGTGTAATTGGATAGATTTGACAAAAATATTATAAAAATACATACTCTGAGAATTTTAATGATACATAATACATGTAATATGATGAAAAAGATGCTTCTGATGCAATAATTTATAAACTTATGAATAGTTTGTATAATGTGCAGCTTGTGTTTATTTGTTTTATACTCATTTATACATTAAATAATGCTTATATACTACTAGTCAATTATCTTAATGAATTCCTTTTCTTCCACATCCCTTTTAATTTAGAGGCCCATATTTTACTTTTGTTTAGAACCCAAATAAGACTTTCAACTAATACAAAGATGAATTATTTATTACAATGAAATATAAAAATAAAATCATCATATGATATATAGTGTACTTTATGGTGTCATCTAATTCAGATTCCCCTGCATTACCATTCAGAATTGTGGAAATTTTATATTTCATGTCAATACTTATGGCAAGGCTGCAATACATTATAATGGGGATGGATAGTAAAACTGATTATATATTATACAAAAAATATTATGTAGTAATGTATACCCTGCTTATTTGTATGAATAAATTACAATATATGATCAGAATATAGAAAATTGAGTAAACTGTTATATTCAATATCTGAAAGAATTCCACATTTGTAATGCCACTTATATATATTGTGAATAAATATGAAATTAGATTATCATGTAATTTTATTTTAATTTTATAAAAATTAAATTATTCCTTCATATAATAAATTAATCAAATAAGAAAAATTAATCATACCTGAAAATTCATATTCTTACAAAAATCTAATACAAAATTTAAATCAAATTCTGTTGCATTTTTTACTCTCAATCCTTCATAATAACTTCCTGTATAATATATATCCTTATAAAGAGCTAAAAATAATTTATCAGTCTTCATTTGTTTAATTAATTTATTTAATACAATATTTAACAATTTAATATTTTCACTTTGATCTTCTAACTTCACTTTTGTTCTTAGAATTTCCTTTAAATTTGCCAAGAGAAGTTTTCCATTTGAAGATGACATCTTATTAATATTTACCTAAAAAAGCATTTATAATAAAATTATTATTGAATCTGAATATAAGATAAATTATTGCATTATATTTATATCAAGATTTATAATATTTTCAAATTACCATTATAAGTATTCTATATTTTATGTACATTGTTTATTATGTATATTTTTATATTATATGCATGATGAGTATCTACAAGCTAATTACATACATCTGACTTCTGTAAATTTGTTTTTATACAAAATTTTTTCTATAATATTTTGATTTTGGCAATGCAGATTGTAAATAATTCTGTATTTGTTAAGTTACATGTGATCTTGAAAATAGTCAGAACAACAATTCAAACAAAACATTATTTAAGCAGGATAAAAATTTTTTTTGATAATATTTTAGGCAAAACATTTGCCTTAACACATCTATTCAGAGTGGCTGAATAAGGCTAATATCTTGCCAAAAATAAAGAATTTTTCTGCTTAAGTAACTATTTTGTTTAAACTGCTCTGAAAATAATAATAAAAAAGGAGCAGAGATATGAATACAATTGAATAAATAGTCTTTTACAGATGAATAAAGCAATAATACAGTAAATATTTATGCTCTATCAATACTATCCCTTTGTAATTGCTTACAACAAAAATCCAATTTTTTCTGTAAAACAGCAAAAGTCTTATAGATATAAATCCCAATATTTCAAAAATTTTAAATATTTTCACTTACATTTCAACTATATTTATAAAATAGTATTCTTAATCAGTATAAATATCTGAGGTTTTCCTGGCTCATATTACTTCAGATAATCAAGACTCTACTGTGTTTTATACTGTAATTATTGTTATAGAATTATAAAAATTATCATTATATTTATTTAAATATTAATTATTATTATAAATATTGATATAGTGATTGTAAAAAGTGATTTTATGAATAAGCTATATTATGAATGTTTTATAAAAATTAACAAAAAATAAAATAAAAATTTCATTAATTTTATTGCATTGTCATAAATTTTGTATGGAAAATTGAGGTGTATTACAATATTTATTTCCACTTTTAATAAAATTTGTAATTTTTAATTACTTTGTTTATTTTTATGAATAAAAATAAACAAGGTAAGAGAGAATAATAATAATATGAAATATAGAAGCTTACTTGTAACATTAAAAAATTTGAATTACTGGCTTATTTATATTATATACATTATTGATTTTAAATATTGTATTATTGGTACTAAAGCCCATTTCTCCCATGCAGCATTTCTCCCTTTCAATCAAAGAAACATATGGTATAATAATATCAAAAAATATAAATTAAGTAATTACCAAAATCAACTCAGTCCCAGAAATTTTCATTTGTTTTCTTAGAAAATTTTTTTCTGATTTAAATAAAATTCTGTTTATACACCTTGATTTCAATCATTATGAAATCAAATGTAAACTGAAGATTTTGTCAAAGCAAATATGATATAATAATTTAATTGAGTATTCAAAAATACTTTTATAAATAATTAGTTCCATTTATTTAAACGAGTAGAAGATTAAAGATATTTCTTTTCTAAAGTTGTTCTTCCAAAATTACAGAACTTTTTCAAGTGGATGGAGATCACGTCCAATCGACACTGTGTGACTATCATTTCAACAGCAGTAATGGCTCTCTAACACGTGGTCGATTTTACTCACCTCAATATCCAAGTACTTACCCACAGAATATCAAGTGTGCCTATAGGTTTGGCGGTAGATCTAATGAGAGAGTTAAAGTGGTGTTCGAACATGTCCTTTTACAAAGAGGTGATCTGAGGTATACTGCGATTTTTACTTTACTACATTTACATAAATATATTAAACCGAATAGTTTGACGATAATGTTTTTTAAATGTTTATTTTCAGCTGTCTCAATAGTCCTGATGTTATAGTTGTACATGATGGTAACGATACAAGTAGTCCAGTGATTGGTCAGTTATGTAATACAAATACGTTTGTGGAAATGGTATCAACTGGTCCTGATCTTTACATCGAATTTATTAGCAGGAGTCATTTTCCAGGACAGGGATTTAAAGCATCCTTTTTATTCGAAGAAGAAACAGTCAGCGCTGGAATAGAAATACCATCAACAGGTACGTCAAATAACCAAAATTTAGTATTGTAAAAATAAATAAATATATATATAAATGCATTACATATAATTCAAAATCATCGTAACAATAAAATAAATTTCTTCTTTGCCTCACCAGGAGAACTACAGTATATAAAAGTTTCTTAATAAAATAAAATTTTAGAATTCAGTACCAATGCATTATTATTATTATTTTCGAAAAAAAATGTGGATTTCTTAAAAGTTTTTGCTATAAAGAAAAAAAAATTACATAAGAAACGGAATTTGCGGTAAACAATCACCATTTCTGTCAAAGAAATTGTCTACGCCCAGTTTACTCAAGAATTCCGGAGGCGTCAGTATTGTAGACTTAGATCGTATGTCTTGTCTACTCCACATCTATAAGTTTAGACGTGAAAGACATATCTGGAGACGGAAGGTGACGTAAGAATCAGTCGTCTGAAACTAACGCCCAGAAAGACACGCGTCAGTAAAAGACGAAATGCCTTCCAGCCAGTTGATAGAAGCAAAGTCGGACATCTAGTTTTCTCAGCATTCAACAAACACGTTAGACGGTCATCCACTTTGATGCGTTGACATCATTTAACTAGTTATGAATTCCTGTAATTTCTCTGATTTTCAAACGAAACTTTACTCATCAACAACTGCTAAGTACAGATGTTTATTAAGTATTTATTATTATTTATGGAAATAGTATTTCGTTTAATATTTAATTTCTCATTAAATTTTTAATATGAAAGTGAAAAGTCAATTATTAATATTTTGTAGTCTGATTCGAAACGAATTGTGTGGGATATACAGTGAAATAGGGATGTAATTTGAACTGTTAAATTAAAGAAATTGTAGAGTGTGCAGGACAGCTTATAAGATTTCATCTTAGGATGAGAGAAATGACGAAAGAGATTTGGAGCGAAATGATCTGATGGATAGATCCATCTTATTAGATTTGTTTTCTTGTAACAACCAAGGAAAATATAAATAACAGTTAGAAAAGAACTTTCGAACAGCAAATTGATGTTATTAAAATTATTCTAAGTTTATCCAACAAATTGTTTCTATTTAAAAAAAAACAACTCTGTAATCAAAAATTGTTAATGTTAAGAATTAATCTATTTTAATAAGAAATTTATTAAAATCGACATAAGAAATATTTATTAGTTTATTCATGTTTTAATTATATTATAGTTAAAAATTCTCTGTTGGAATATAAAAATCATAATATCAAGATATACAAGCATAACACTGATATCATATATTCATACAGAGTCGAATGTAAAAATAATTAATTACTACTAAATTAATAAATAAAAAAAAAACTAAAAAAATAAACAAAAATAATAATTTTTTTTTATTTTTAAAATTTTATTTTATAAAAATAAATTTATAAAATTATATTTTAATAATTAATTAATAAATAAACAAAAATAATCAAATTTTTATAAAATGAATTAATCATTAATTAAATAAAATATTAATTTAAATTTTAAATTGCAAATTTTGATTATAACAGTATTTTTTATTCGATTTATCGATTAATGGAACTAATCAATAAATCGTGTAGGAAAATTATCTCTCAAACTATTTTTAAACTTTAAAAATCTCTTTTTAATTAATTGAGTAAGCAATTTAAATTAATTTATAAACTTTTAAATACTTTTACGATTTTGAAAATCTTTAACTTTTGAAATTCCTAAAGCCGTGAAAGGATTAATAATTTTATTTTTCGACTATAAACACAACAAAATTTGTTATACTGTATTAATATCTTTATAAATATAATCAATAAGTATGTTATGAATTCATCGAGGCATAATGCAGATAATGTATTACGTATCTATAATATAATGCAGATCATTTGTATAAAGTTTGCCTCTGATTTAACTTGAATTCATCTAAGTGTTACTAACTCCAGTTTAGCTTTAATTAATTAATTAATATATCTTCAATGTATGTTAGTGTTTTGATAATATTACTTGATAATGATCACGTTTTACGTTATAAAAAAATTGATGGCATGATGAAAACAGTTTCATTCTTTGAAGATAGTATAATTATAGCTTTTAAAAACGATAAATTATACTAGAAGAAGCGAATAAATAACGAATCATACTTATTATCGAATTTTCTTTTCTTCTTCAAAATTCTGAAGCCAAGTTTCGAATTTCCACGCTTCAAGAACGTTAATATCGTTTATAATAAGCTGTTATTAAATATTTAGAGATGGAGAATATTAAAATTATCCAATATTTAATTTTTCACAATTTTTATATTAGTTTTTATTAAGTAATGCATATAACAGTGTTTGTTGTTAAATGATGTCAACATATAATCTGAAATTTAATATATCGACATGAGTGATAAATTGTGCCAACATAATTAAAATTTATATTAATACTTTAATAAAATTAAAAAATAAATAAAAGGTGTATATCGACTTTATTATCTTCTAGAATGGGTTAAACATATTTAAACAATTGTTGAATGTCGAAATAAATTTAACATAAATGGCATCACTTAAGCAACCTACATTAATTCAAAAAGTAACAACGGTTTCTCGCTAAATAAATTTATATAATTATGATGCCGATCATGATGGAGTAAGCTTTTATAGATAAGGTACATTTAAATTAATTAGGAATGCATATTGTTATAAATTTAAGAAGTTTTGACAGACTAATTAAGTGCTTAGCGTAAGATTAAACGCATTTCACAAGTAACCGATTGAGTAAACAAGACTTTGCATATTGACGTTTAAAATGTTGAAGTTTCCATCCCACTAAGTGTTCTGAGTAAACAGCTCAACTGTTAAATACTACAGAAAGCATATAAGTAATTGAATTTAAATACCGCAGACTGCTTAAAGTAAACAATAAATATATATTCCCTTTATGCATTATGTAAGTAAAGCAATTCCTATTGGTCCATATTTGCTTAGTTTAGATTTCGCGAAAATAAACATAAAAATTTAGTAGCAACTAAATCTTTAAAACAATAATAATATTTTTTAATTTATATAATGTAACCTAAGAAATTTATTACTGAAGTTGAATGGAATTTTTGTTTAACGATGCATATGATAAATTGAAACGAATATTCTTATTAAAGTATATTTGAAAGATAATTTATGATCGAGTAACTGTATTAAGAGCATTTTAATAAATATCGATTAAGTTACTAAGCATAAATTAAAAATAGGATTTAAATATTTTTCTCCTCTTATATATATATATATAACTTATAAAGATTGTAATTTATAAGAAAATTAAATCTATAACAATGCGTTCTGTTATAGTCACTACAGCTCTCTAGCATGCTAGAAATAATCACTTTAACCTAATAATGGCCTGAATAGGGATTATGTGGTCCCTGAGGTTTACATGATTTATAATCCCCACAATGCTATAACTGAATTATAGTTAATATCGAAGAGACTACACATTAAAACATATCGAAAATCATTACAATACATGAAATTTCTTGAAATGTTTGAATCATATCATTACAAAAGTGCTTAACTTAAATGTATTATACTTTTAATATTCAAATTTCAATATATTTAAAGAATTAAAAGTTGAATCTGTCTTTCTTAATATCAGAAAAATATGCATGTCGGTTAAAGATATTAAGAAGCTTTATGGATTTATCTAACAAAATATGAATTCTTTCTTGAAATATGTGCTTAGTTTTAAAGCTTATTCGGATGTGTTAAAAATTCCTACTTAGATATATTATATGTTTTATTTTGCTTAAGTGAGATGATGATAGAGCAATAGATGAAGTTGATGTATGGAGTAATAAAAATTCTTCTCAAATTTACTTGCTGCAAGAGGGAAAATGAAATATCTTTGAAATAGATGATTTTCTTTTCAATTCTCATATTAAACTGTTATGAGATTCTTTAAGCTTTAGTAAATGTTTTATATATATTTACATTTAATATATTATTTTTATTGTTCTGAATTTTATAAATAATATTTAAAAATGAATTTATGATATTATATGAATAAGAAAAAGCTATAGTGTCAAAAATAAACTACTTTTCTTAAGGATTAATCAGTAAGTATAGAGTAATTCACTTCATTGCAGACTAAAAATATTAAGGATATTTTACACGGCAATATTAGTAAATATATCGTTAAATAGTTAGAATTAATATTAATAGATAAAAAATTATGCAAAATTATATTAAATAAGTGTAATTTTACATCACAATTGAATTCATAATACAGTTAGAATTGCAGTAGACTAAGCATTATATCGTTTTACTTGTGATATTCTCTAATGTATAAAAATCGATAGACCGTGTCTATATTCTCCTTTTTTCCCTCCTCTTTAACTTGTAATGCAGACTTACACTATTACAGACTTTATTTAATATCAATTTGCACATCTTTATGGTCTGCAATCGGAACATTAATGTTTCTGTATAATACAGTTTCGTCTTTAGGGATTTTTTCGGAACTAGGACAAGCGTAAAAATCTAGGAACAAAATTTCCATCATCGTTTTTAATGGTAGTTCTTTATGAAACATTATGTTTATATATATATAAAAAAAAAAAGCTTTTTTAGCCGAAAAATTCTTTAGAGATTTATTTGAACAAAACTGCATGTAGAAAAGAAGATAATGATGATTATAAGTAGAAATGCCATTTAATAATAGTCTATCCATTAAATATTCTAAAAGAAAAATAAAAATAAAAATGTTTATTCATTTAGATTTTTAAAATGTATACAAATCTAATTTAAATTTTAAATTATTGAAGATTTGAAACTTTTTATTTATTATTATCGATCTAGCTTATCTTCAGAAACGTGTATTGTTAATACTTAAGTTGAAGTTAACAATTTCATGATATGAAAATTTGTTAATTTTAGAAGTATTTATGAAATTTAAAATGGAAATATTAACGTTTCTCAAGTAGATTTAACTTTAAAAAAGGAAAACTGCCAACCAAATTAAAAAATAATAAAAAATAAGTTACAACTAGTTAGAATATTCATAAAGTAAACGTAATAAAAAAATTGCTTTCAATAAGTTATCATTAATTTTCCTAATCTTGCTGTTTGGACGATTCGGGAAATTAATGATCAAACAGAATTCATCTGACTGACATTATTCATCGTTCTCCATAAACTAATATTAAAAATCCTAATTCTTTCTAGGTCTACTTTTGTTAGTCAAAATGCATTTAAATTATAGTTTTGCTCACTAGATGAAATCAGTATTTACGTATTATTCTACTAGAATTAATTCAATAAAGTTTCGAAGCATAATTAAAAATCGAAAAAATTCTCCGTAGAAATAATAGATCTATTCAACTGTATATTCCAAAATTACTTTATCATTTAAAATAAATAAATGCTGAATTTACTATGAATACACGAGATACAAAGGAAAATGACATTTAGTTATATATATTATTTCTTTGTTCGGTTATATTTAAATATTAAAGTTCTTTTTTTTTTAAATATATTTACCGTATATAAAAATTCAATAGATTAAACATAAATAAATATAAATTTAATAATAAAAAACTATTGAATAAGTTATATGAAACTTATGTTAAACTGTGTTTCTGTTATCATCAATATATTTATTAAATGTATAGTAAAAAGCATTATAATATAGTATTTGACTTGCTGTTGCTTTTTATTTGAAATCTTGTATTATCCTGCCATGATTGAGGATATGCAAGTAGGATATTATATATGCAATACAGAAAGAAAAGAGAATTTGAACTACCGCATTTCTTTAAAATAAAGCATTTTATATTAGTACTGCATTATGCAGTGCAAACAAAAAATTTGGAGAGTTAATATTGTAATAATAATATTAACGACCATATATATGATATATAAATATATATATATACCGTATATATACTACAATGACATATATTGTATATAGTGTATATACAGTATATGTATATATACACACTGTATATAAATTATACACAATCAATTGAAATCTCAAGAAAATAATTTATTTATTAAGCTTAATTCACATTTTTTATGCACATAAAAGGATAATCTTAATTATTAAATTGGCCATTTGAAAAGATATGAATAAAAATTGTTTAGTAAAAACATCTGTTTTTTTTTTCAACAATCTGGCTTGAATATTCCTTATTTTTTTACATTTTACAGGATAAATATGAATATAAGTTATTCTAAATTACAGAAATTTTTATGTTATAAAATAAATAGATTAGAATATACATTAATTAATGCTTTAATATTTAATAATAATCAGTACTGTAATGATTATAATTCATTCTCCTTATTCATTTTCAAATCTTATTAGTAAAACAATAAATTAATTATATAATAATAATAAATAATATGATATAATTATAATTTTGAGTTTTATATTGTAGAATATTAAATAATTAAATATAAACAGATAATTTAGATATTATTGAGTTTAATTAAATGACACTATAAAATTTGAAAATATTGCTTTTATTTCAGAATATTAATGATTATTCATGTTTTTCAAAATTTTGAAAGAAATTATTTGAATTTTGAAGCAAAAAGAAATTAAATTTCTTATCGATTGACTTACAAAACACAAATCTGATATTTACCCAAAGATGAAAAAAAATAAATGTAATTTTTGATAAGTTTTTCCATAAATTATCTAAAATAAGCAATTATTGATGATTAATACTGATCAGTCGGCACGATTCATTTTAAATTAGTTGACATTACTTTCTGACATGAATAATCCCAGCACAGCACAACTTGATAAGCATCTGATGTACCATAAAATAAGATAAAATTCTAAACTGATGAGATTGGTGCTATAATGCATTTATTATTTCTCAATTATGGCTAAAACACCAATTTTTAAAAATTATATTAACTTCTTTCATGAATTACAATTAATTATTGAAAGTTTATAAAATTATTAAAAAATACGTTATAAAAGAACTTTGAATGTCTGACTTATAAATGGCCAAAAATTAAAAAATTTTTGTACAAAACAAATTAATTTTCTTAAAATATCAGATAAATATTATCAAATACATATAGACTATAATATGTTTTTATAAAATATCTTGAAGGAAATTGCGTGCATCTTGTTTATAATTTTGTATAAAACATAAATTTTAAATATAATTTATTATTATTTTAATAAGTAGTCATAATTTGCAAATATATTTATTATGTAGAATAAATTTAATATTAAAAGTTTTATGAATAAATCAATACTTTTGCTTTTGAATAAACTAGCATAAGAATTTTTATTAAAAAAGGATTTTTTCCGATTCTGTTGTTTTTATATTTAAATAAAATTGAAATACTGTCTTACCATTAACTATTCTTATGAAGATTTAGTGATGAAATGAGACGGAGATGCCATCACAACAGCCAATAACACATAATTCATATTTATTTATGTTCCTTTTTCGATAAAATCTATTGAAATTTTATAAAAATTTTAATAGATTTTTTGCTTCTATTCTTATAAATTATATAGATTTCTATAGATTTTTTTGCTTCTCGGTAGTTTACAAAATAATATTTTATTCGTTATTTAACATAAATTATAGAATATTTTGATAAAATTCCGATAATTTGCGATTATCCGAAAATATTGCGAATTTAATTTACTGAAAAAAAAAAAATAAATAAATAATAATAAAAGAAGAGAAGAAAAACAATAAAAAGAGAACATTATTTACCTTAACTTGCTTGTAAGAAACCATTTGTTTTTAGAAAACGTGATGATTTTTATTGTTTCCTCAATTTGATTTCGTTTATAAGAATTGTATAGTCCTATATTTACTTTGTTCTATTCATTTATTTACTTTCCACTGCTAATTTTATTATCTTGAATATGCTAAATTTATTATTATTATTTTTTATCTTGATAAAATTTATAAATTTATGTTTAGGATTCCTGATTAAAAAATTGTTTCATGAACATTTAATTTTCTGATTATATTAATGAATCATATTTATTTAAATGTGAAATAATTAGAGGAAAGAATGCAAACATGGAAATACTTTAGTCGATAATAATACGATTTTATTTTTTCATTCGATACAGCGTGTTATCTGTAGGGAATCGCTTCAGAAATACAACCTCATATCTTCTTTTAGACGAGAACAAACACAGTATTCAATCTAGAAAGTGTATGTGCGTGAAAGAATGATCAATTTTGTTTATATGCAACTTGTGAATTTTTTTGAAATGTGTACTATTATTTATAGCCCTCGAAAGATGTTACTCAAACAGACTAGCTGTTCTGGTAAGAAAAACATGAATCGCTTTAATTCACCCAGTTGAATTTTGTCCCTTGTGGTCTAGCGAGATAAAAATAAACCGTATCAAAGCGAGTAAATATAGAAGAACCGAAAAATCTCGTGTATTGCACAACTTTTTATCTGTTCTAATAACCTATTACAATACCACATATTATAGAGGAAACATGAACAATACCACATGCTTGAAATAAGTTCGCAGGATGGACGAAAACAAAATTGATCACCACACTGCTTGCTGACGACAGATGTTGAGAACAATGGCTCAATTATATGTTATGTCCTCTGGTGCCATATGGAGTAGTGCAGATTATAAATCGGGTATAAGGGTTTTTCTTTTTAAATATTGATACCATGCTGTTATAAATTATAAAATATTTTCAGTTTCTGATTTTACTTCTGTCACTAATAATTTTACTGTACTATAAAATAACCAAGTTTTTTTAAATCTTCGAGATTTTATACGCTTAAAATGTTCCATATTTGTATTCTTTCCTCTATATTTTTAACTAGCATCGCAGTAACTCAGCTTAATATCCTTGATCATTTGATAGAACCAGAAAATAACGGAAATAGGTTAACAACAACAGAACCGCCATGTGAGTATTGCATATTTTATTATTATATAGAATATTCAATCCTTATAACAAAATATTTATTTAAACTAACGGTTGATTAATTCATAATTGCTTTCATAAAAATTTTCTAGAATTAAATCTGTGAGAATAATTTTCTCGATATAAGAAACGTTTATATAATTTCTTTTTTAATTAAATTAATAAAATTTTAAACAGAAAAACGGAAGCAAAAAATCAAAAACGATTTTTGAAATTTATCACGAATATCTACGATTTAACACGGATCAATATGGCCGCCATCGATTTTCTATCAATTTGCACTCCTCCAGAAAATGGCGACGTGGCGACATCTCTTATTCCTTTTAGAAATTATTTTCGATTCTTAATAATAATGATAATACATTAATTTAATATTCTGTTGATTAATATTAAAAGATTGTTTATATTTCTTAAAATAATATAATATTTTTATTGATTTAATCTATTAATCAATTATTTGCCAACCTTTCCTTGGCTCGTACAGAATTTCGAATGCAGGAAACTTTTAATTAATAAAACGTTATTAAAAATATTTTCATTTTTATAAAATTCTATATTTACTTAAGGTTAAAGTAATTTATTCGGAAAATGCATTAAAAGACAGATCAATAAAAGAAACTATTACGCATTAATTTTGAGTTTATTAAATGCATTTTAATGACAAAAGGAGTTAAGGAGACATTTCTTGTGACATTGATTACATTCCAAAATGGTTTCCTTAACAGCAATATTGCGTGACCTTTTCTGTGTAAAATATGAAGACCAACTTAAACTCTCATCGAATCTCGTTATTTCTCGTGTAAAATGAGATATGCCGCCATAATGAAGTAACCTAATTCCATCTAAATCGAATGAAATAAAAGACAAACAAGGAAGTTGATTGAGTTCGATGCTTTCCTAAACTTTAATCCCAACGAAATTAGTTTTATTCTGTTTAAGTTTTACTACCTGAATAATACATTTATGGCATCATTAAGAAAACCGAACGATTAAAAAAAAAAAAAAAATCCGAATAAGTAAATTAAACCAAACTAGTGATGTTCTACATGCCGAAATGTCATAGAAAATCTTAAAAAGAAGAAAAAGTTTCACGATTCCATCGATAAGAAGCGAATCTGACATTATGAATAGTGCATAAGATTTGCACGTCAAAAAGGAATAGTTTTCTAGGCATTCAAATGCAAAACTGGATAGTAAATCTTAGTTTGCTTTCCAAACACATTTGTTTGCATTACAGATGACATTGCAGATTTACTTCTGAAAGCTATACCGCTTTATAATCTCAAAACTAACTTTTTAAATGGATTTAGCGTGTAAGTAATGTGTGAAATAAGATATTCTACCTGACGCACATTAATTTTAATCAAGTTTAATCATATAATGATACTAAAGTCTATTTCATGTAGGAATACGTATTTCATGTTCAAATGTAATAAATTATTATTACTTTAATATAATTCCGGGTGATTTTTGTGTTGATATTATTAATTATAATTATACGTATTATTATTATTGTTTATCATATTTCACAACTCGTCCGGGATTGAATCCTCCACGGATTTGCGCTACCTCCAGTGTTAAATTATCTATTTATTATTATTATTTTTTTGTTAGTTTAAAATTTACGTATTTCTCTAATGGAATAACCTAATTATATTCTTCTTTTTTCTTTTTTTTTAATTTAATTACCGTTTAATTTCTTCTCCCTTAAGGATCGAAAGTCTTTCGCTTTCCATCGAGAGATGGCAGCACGATTTTAATTAGGTTATACTGTATACATCGATCGGTTACGAATGTAAATAGGGAAAATTAACTCTCTTAAACGAGTTTTTTTTTACTTCTTCGACATTGAGAGAATTTGTGCATTTACAGGAAAAGTTTCTTCCCCATTGGCAATTAAAACGGGTTTATTCTAATGCGAAACTTATGTTAGTGACGCGATTAACGAGTGAGTGAAATTTTAATTATGTGAAAATAAAGCGTGAAATTGCTGCCGCTTCTAAACACGTTTAAAGCTTTGAAGCGTTTGCAGTTTCCCAAACTTGGCATTTATGCTGTCGCATTGTTTCATTTCACACCCGAATATCCAAGTTTTATAAGCAAGGAAACAGTTTATATATATATAATTGTATATCGTTCAAGCAAAACTACAATTCGGTATAATGCAATAAATAAGAACAAATGAAACAATTTAACGGCTTTTTAACATTTTATATAATTCTCTTTCTATCACTTTCAATAAATATTATTAATTTACGAACATAAAAATAAAATTTTTGGATGTTTGAAAAAGGTTGCAAGAACATTACTCGATACCATAGATTTCCTCGATACGTACCAATACATTTTATGTCTAGTTTAGTGCCGTATAAAGATTTTTTTTTTTACTGATTTCCGATCTCGACCCGTTCAGATTAAAATCAGAAAATACAAGTTCAATTTTATCTAAATATAACAACAAACTGCTATTTGAAATATGAGTAGATTACAGAGAAGCAATCCAGATAAAATCCATTAGGTAAGTATTGCAGATTACTATCGAAACAATTGTTGTAAAGGTAATCTTACAAAAAGACTATTACGTTTATAACTGTCAATCAGTTTGATGTTGAACTGTCTCCTTCGATTTTCTTTATTAAAAAATAAATAAATAAATAAATCCCAGATAATTTTGAGATTTACTCGGTACTGAATCTTAAATAGATTTTTTTAAATACAGTATTTTGTTTATTTTTTTTAAATGAGATGATTGCATAATTCTGTACACTACCTTATTTATTAAAAAATAAATAAATAAATAAATCCCAGATAATTTTGAGATTTACTCGGTACCGAATCTTAAATAGATTTTTTTAAATACAGTATTTTATTTATTTTTTTTTAAATGAGATGATTGCATAATTCTGTACATTACCTTTTAAAAGAAAACAATAAGAAAGTTTCGAAGTTTCTCAAAGCAGTCTTTGAAGCTTTACCCATGAGATGTAATATATCAAAGATGTCAAAAACGACTTGTACATCTACTCGATTGTAGTAAAGATTATTAACAAAAATTCGCCGCAATGAACTATAAAAAAATAATATTATTCTTTATTAGAATTAATAAACTTGAATGATATTAATATTATCAATTTTTCGCGTGGATTATCCGTAAAATTAAATAAATATATATCTATTATATGGATCTATTGGCATTTTAAATTTGCAAAACTATATTTGCGGGCAAATCGTATTCAATACGTGTTATCGAAACTTTCATAAAATTGTATTGTTCCTGTAAATTGACTCAATAATATAGGTTATTTTCCACTGAAAACTATATTTGTTTCTCTAGATATTTTTTTTTCTTCTTTTTTCTGCTTTCGTATCGTATTTCAGATTTATAATGTTTTGAAGTACATAATAAATTTGCAAAAAAAAAATAACTCGATTTTATTTGCTAGAGGAAAAAAAAAACTGTTAAAAAGAGAAAAATTGATTTTTATTGCTGAAAATATTAGAATGCCGTTTAGTTTTTTTTTTTTTAAATTATTAAAATATTTTGAAGTTTTTGAAATGTTGTATAAACATTTTTTGTTCATTTTACGGATAAAACTTTTAGTAAATTGTATTTTCTCGTTTTTATTATTATTATTATATAAAGTTGAAGTAGTTATAGAAGAGTATCATATTCGCTTATTGTTTATTGTTTAGTTTCTTTTATCGGATAAAATTAATCTACTTAATCTATTATATTGTATCTTCTGTAATCGATAAAAAAATTATAATTTATTTAATTTTAATGGCCTCAGTTAAATAAATTGAATTATAATTACTTAAAAATAATTATTTACATTTTTTACTTAAAAAATTTGAAGTATAAATAACAAAGAATATTAAACATGTTTTATGATTAATTTTAGTAACATTTTAAAGCTATTTTTATCCATTTTTTTGGGGAATATCTCGCAAACGAATGAAAGAAGTTCGATTTTTCTCGTATTCTATTTATCACTCATAGCATAGTTTAATAATAATGATATTCGTATCTTGATTTATTTAATCTTGTTTAAAGATATCAATAAAAATTATAAATCTTAAATATTTTAAATATATTCTCTTAGTAAACATTCTTTAGTATATTTCACAAAGAAATGTCTGTTCAGAATTAAAAAAAAAAAAAACTTTTATCCTGAGGATAAGATAAACATACTAGAAAATATATTCTTTAATTATTGAAAATGTAAAATTTTTAGACATTTAAGTTAAATTATTGAAAATAATTAATGTTTACAATTTTAAAATAGAATTAACCACATATATTTATTTATATTTTATTCATTCTATCACTCGTATATTATTTAAAATAAATTTATGTTTTTTCTAAATTAATTTCTTTATTTTAGAATTAAAAAATCAAATCAGAATTGTTAACAAATATTTTTGCTTTCCAAAAATCTGTACGAATTATTCAAATCAGTTTGTTGAATTGTTGAGTGAATATTAGCATTAATACTGTATTCATGATTGAAATGTGATTTGCATAGTCAATAATATTTGGTTTTATTAAAGAGAACGTCTTGTTGATATAAAAATTGCAATAAAGTTAAAAATTATTTCCTCCGGAGATTGGCCTGTTGAGTATTAAATTAACCTTTATAGACCTATGTATATAATTAAATAAGTACGTATAAATCGGATATTTTACATCATTATAAATTTGGTAAATTCCAGAGAGTTTGTTATATAGTTTATGAATGCCACAAAAAAAAAAAAAAAAAATATTATAACAATAGACTCTCTCTTATCCGGTTTCGCTTTAATCGGCCACATAATTTCGTTGAGATTTTTCTGCGAATCAGATTTCTAGTATCATGGATTCAGCAGAAAATAAAATTTAATTATTCTGGTAACGACTACAATACATTACCTGTATACAGATTTTGCTTCAAAAAACGAATTTAAATCAGAAAGATAAATGAAGATTAACGACATTTTTAAATATAAATAAATGTTTTTAATAAATATTTATATATAACATGCATTTTTATTCTATTTAAAATCTTTTAAATTGTATTTTTTGCATTTGCTATCGGATTAACCGGTCATTGACGGATTTCGCGATTAATCGGCCCTTATGGACCAGAGATCTATTTATTTATTTATTTATTTATTTGAACAACACCCTACAACATAGAAATGGGTGTCCCCCCTTAAGTAACAGTTGATTTACTATACAAATCATTGTAATATTTACATGCTCGATAAAAGAAAGAATTTGTAGTTTTATGCAGACGATGTTTGCCACAGTAAAAAAAAAATATTATAATGATATTATTGTAGACTCTCTCTTATCCGGTTTCGTTTTAATCGGCCACATAATAATTTCTATTCCCATAAGGACCGATTAATCGGGAATATACTGAGCCTATTGTTAAGAATGAATAGAGAAACTGAGATCATTTAATGGTAAATTGTATCTAAACACAAAAAATAAGATATCATTTTTAAATTTTCGAGACGAGTTGCAGGCATTCAAATATTTGCTTTCTAAATAACTAGTATCGAATATATAATTTATACTACGGAAAAGCACAGAATGTAAACATCATATAAATTATTTTTATGGATACCCCGATATCTTGCAATCGATCTAGATTCGTATTGTTTATATGGATACATTCTAAAATTATAAATTTTTAAGACAAACATTCATGATTCTTCGATGATTTCTCCTTTTATATAACCAATAATTTTAGAATGATGGAACAAAAAAATAAAAAAAAATAATTTAGCATATAAATTTTTCTGTTAAATAATTTTCGCATAATAAATTTCGGAATTGGATGATTTCTCCTTTTATATAACCAATAATTTTAGAATGATGGAACAAAAAAATAAAAAAAATAATTTAGCATATAAATTTTTCTGTTAAATAATTTTCACATAATAAATTTCGGAATTGTCATTAATATTAATAACGTATTTGAAGATTAAAAAAGTTTAAATAATTCTTTTCTTAAATAAAGAAAAATATAAAATATGTTTAAACATCTCTTTTCAATTTGGTTTCTTCCTGAAAATTTTGAGTGCTTTCTTGTTTTCATTGAAATATTTTATCTTATTAATTAAGCTGCCTTAAATATTTTTTTTTATAATTATATAGAATTATTATTCATATAATATATTGTATTTTATATCAGTTTTCATTTAAAAAATTTGTTTGTTTTTGTTTAAAGCTAACAGAAAATGATTAGTAATGTGATGTATCATATGTGATTTATTTTTCATTTCTATGTAGTTTTTATGCCATGTGCTTTTCTGATTTTTATTTTTCATTTATGCAATTTTATTTCATTTATTCGCTGATAGAAAAATTTGGAATGTGCTACTGATCATTTTTTTTTAATAATTCGAAAATATTAAATATTCACAAATATTTTCAGTTCGATTTATTTTATATTTTTTTATGCCTCTTTATGCCTTCTAGTAAATAGGATTTATATTTTTCTTTCAGATTATGATATTAAATTTGTACAAAATTCAAAATTATAACTCTAAATTAAAAATGTAATAATTACATTATTTTTTAAACATCTGAATTTCCTCTTTACATAATAATAACAACACAAATTATTCAATTAAAAAGCGCATAAAATTATAAAATTCAGCTCTTCGCATAAAATGACAACACATAATGTTTCGTTTATTAATTTTTTAAGATTTATATTAAATTTGAAAACTTATCAGTGCCAAATTTTCTATTTTTTTCTTTATACTTGTGAATTTTCGGTGTCTTTAAGATTACCTTGTTTTATATCAAAATTTTGGTTTTTTTATTTATCAAATTATTCATGATTTGTCTATTTGCAGTTAAAGTTACTGAAGGAGTAATGCGATTTATGATATAATTTATTATTGTGTAATATATTTATATAATGATTAAGAAAGATATTAGCTTAAATTAAATAAACACAATTTAAATTTAATTAATTATAATATAACTCGGATAAAATGCTAATTATTACAGTAATAAGTCGTAAGAGTTCTAAAACTGTCTTGTAAATAGATGCTAAAGATACAATCGCATCTAAATATCTATAAAAATTCTATTCAAAAATGCATATAAAATATTATTTTATATATATTTTTGAAAGTTCTTACGCATAGAAACAAAGAACTTTAAAAAAAATTAATATAAAATAATAATCTTTCTAACTTGCACAGTAAATAATGAATAATCATTCTTCATTTGATTAGTTCATATTTTACAAATTTCATCCTGTATAAAATTTTTTGCTTTGTATACATATATTTTAATCAGTGAAAAGCGAATAATTTTTCTGCTTGATGGAAACGAATGAAGAAATATGAGAAATGTCTTCAAGACACTAGTCTATCGAGTTATTTTACATCTTTTATAAAAATTTATTATTAAAAGTTGAATATTTTATTTATATGTTTAACTAGAAAATTTATAATCGTTTTACTTCATAATCATAAATGACACCGCTTAAATCACTTGACAATATATGGCTTTAGGTTCAATACTGGTCATGTAAACAATTAATATACTTTTAAACGTGATGTATGCATCGGTTAATTCAATTTTCAGTGGGATTATAAATGACTTTTCAAATCTTAAATAAGGTGTATAGAGCTAATCATTTACAAGAAATTATTTTGACAACTCAGTTTATCTTCTCTCAAATACTGGTACATAAAGTATCACGGAAAATTATGCATGTAATTTTTGAATATATTTGTCTTAATGCCTCGTAAGTATTCTTAAAATGAGTTTTAGAGCCAGTTTTTAAACTAAAAAAATAATAGCAATATTTTTATAATTAAAAATATCTTTAATATCCAATAAAAAATTATCATTGATGAAAATGTAAACATTACAAAAATAAAGAGCAAAATTGTTATTTATATAAAGTAATTCAGAATTAATTATAATTAATCTCACTGCAATTTGATTAATATTATTGTCGTTTCACAAGAAAGCAAATGATATTTTTCCAATTTAACATTGATTAAACAATGTTAAATAATTTACTCATTTTAGGAGATATGGCTCTTGTTATTGAGATATTTAGCATAATTCATCTAGTACAGTAATATGAAAAAAATTGAGCAAACTTTTCTATTTTCTTTTATTCTATTTTCAGTTTTGAATGCTAAATATTTTTATTCCCATAGCCAGATTTTTCTTTGTGTTTTGTCTTCTTTTCATGCATTCTTAAGGTATTTAATATTATTCCTCAAGTACAGTTCGTCTCTTAATATTAATTCAGAATCATTTGAATGATTTTTATATTAATATTTAAAAAAATTATTATAAAAATATCTGGTTTCGTTTCTTTTTAATATGAAATTCCGAAAACTTTCCAATTTCATGCAAACATATCTATGAAATTTATATAAAATCACATTTTGCGAAAATTTTATATATAATTTTTTTACTATATTACAGATACAGTTTGTTATATCATTCGACAAAAATTATTTGTCCTCTGTGGAGAGCACTGCTAATATTTTCGATCCTTCTAATCAATATTTTTCAGAAAGCATACAACTATACTAATAATAGTGAATATCGATATAATGTTGAAATAACTTTAGAATATTTTAAGTGAATATCATAAATTTGTTCTAGAATTTAATTTAAACAATAAAAATTTTCCATCAAAAATTATACAAATTTATAATATTTATCTGTTATTGGTTTAGATAACATTGTGTTAATAAGATGCAATCATTTCATCATTAACTAACTTCCTCACAATATTGTTACAATAATTATATTTAATTAAATAATAGCGTTTTTTATTATCTAGACTATTTATAATTAATTGATATATTTGATAATTAACTTATCTGATTTAATTATTGTTTAAATTCAATTGCATTAAACTAGCTAAATCTATGAAGTATTCGTGTATTGATTAATTTCTTTATACAGTATATGTTTGATTATCTATAGAAAATATGTAGCAGTAGCCCACATATATAAAATTTGAAAACTTTTACATTATTTGACTTATACACAATATTCTACCTTGTTTCTCTACATTCAAGAGGCATTGCAGTGACTCTAAGCCAAGTACGTAGTCCCTGACTCTTCAGGAATCATTTCGGTCGAAATTCAACTTTCTTTCTAAGTTAGATATTATTAATCTGAAAATTATATTGGTGGAAGATATCCAGTTGCCAAATTTGAAACTTCAAATCCAATTAATAAAAGAACTAGAGAACGTTAAAAATAGCAAAAAAAATTACAAAAAAAGCGTGATTTTTCTATTGTTGCTATTATTTCTCTTCCTCTGCAGATACCAGTGTAGGTCACATTGTTCAATCAATATCGATAAGATTTGGAGTGTAAATATGTCTTAGATTACTTGAAACCGCCTGAAAATTTCATCATAATCGAATCAAAATAAATGGGAGAAATGTGGATCCTTCTTAAACATTCTTCAGATAGTATTGTTCATTGAGTTTTGACTAAATTTGGACCATAGGTATATTTTTATTCATTTAAAATCTTCGAAAAACTTTGGATCAATTGGAATAAAATTAAGGAGTGTAAAAGAGGATAATTTTTTCTCCTGAAACGCCTTTATTACACTGTTCAACTGATTTTGATAAAACCTAGAACGTAAATGTTCCTTATGTTATTTAAAGCTTTCAGAAAATTTCAGCTCAAAAGGATCAAATTGAAGAGAATGATGAGTCTTTCGTAGTGAACTCTTTTATAAGTCGCATCGCTCAATATCAACCAAATTTGTTATATATGTTTCTTAGGTTATTTAATATTCTCTAAAAATTTCGATTCAATCGGATTAAATATAAATATCTTATTTTATAATGTTAATTTAGGATTATTGATGCTAGAATGTCTTTCTCAGAAAAGCAGTTTTCATATAAAAAATAAATGATATTCAATCAAAAAAAAAAACCTTCTAAATATAAAAATTATGCTAAAAAATATAAACCAGGTACATTATTAAATAATTAGAAAATTTGTTACATTTAGATACGAGTACTTGGTTGACATTTTAAGAAAATAAAGCAATAATGTATACTAAAGTAGACGTATATAAATTGCAACAAATATTCCAATTGAAGGGTTTGGTGCTAGAACCAGTTAAGTCACAAAAAAGCACATTTCGAGAATAAGAATATGTATTTGGACTTACCTGGTTTTTGCATCAAATATATAAAATTTGACATACAACTTTTAAAAGAGAACGTAAATAACATGACAACAATTGTATGATTCATACAATTAACTCATTTTCAACCAAAAGTGGACTTAACTGGTTTTTGCACCAAACCCTTCAATTTTTTAATACTGAATTTTTTTATTTTTTATATATTAGTTGTTTTTGATTATATTTTAATATATTAAAACAATTGGAAATTAAATTATAATTTCTGGACAATGCAGACGTGATTGATTTTTTTTTTTATTCTTTTCTCGAATTTAATCCAGTTTTCATTAATTAATGAAATTTTTTAAAATTAAATTAAATAATATACATATAACTCAATATTTTAAATCCGATTAACGTTTACTTATTTTTCATTCCAATTTTATATATAATATAAAATTTATTAAAATACTTATAAGATTAATCTAATACAGTTAGAGTTTATATCTATATTTTACAGTATCAAATTTTTTTGGGGAGTTTAATGTTAGTTTATGTAATATTCACTCATATTTCCCTTATAAAATCTGTTATTTATATTTCCATCTTATCTATGCATTTATTTGATCTATTTTATTTTCCGTTTAATGTTTTCCCATCCGTTATTTGAATATCTTGCATCAGAAAAAAAATCTATTCCCATTCGTTTTTGTTATGACGATGCAGTTTTTATTTTAATGCATTAGGTGATTTCGTATATAGTAACTCATTTCTCTTTCTAGGTTTATTTCATGTTTATTTTCGTATTTTTACTGATAAAGGTGAACTGTTTTGTTTCAAAATTTTCTTTCGATAAACTAAAATTACTGTTTTGTTTTTTTTTATCCGGAATGTTATCAATGGATCGGTAAGTTATTCGAAATATTTAATAGACGGAAGAAAAATTGGAGTTTATTTTATAAACAGAAATTTGTAATTTAGGTAAATTGTTTTTCCATGTCAATAAAAATTGACTTTGTAGTATTGAAACACGAGAAATTCAATAGAATTTTTCTGGAACACCATAGAAAGTTCTTTTGTAGCTATTTTTGGATGGTTGCTTACTTCACAGTTGCGTGTTTATGATTGGCAAGGGGCAAACAGCTGTTTCTTCGAAGCTTCTTTGTCGTATGAACTTATAAAAATGCTATGCAATTGGACTAGAAATACATTTGGAACCCAGTTTCTGCTCTTTGTAAAAGGAATGATATTTTAACATTAGCCAATTTCTATATGAATTTCTGCAAAATTATTGTTGGCTTGAATGGACTAGAAATACATTTGGAACCCAGTTTCTGCTCTTTGTAAAAGGAATGATATTTTATGATTAGCCAATTTCTATATGAATTTCTGCAAAATTATTGTTGGCTTATTATTTTCATAATTTATCACTGAAATTTTTATAAAGATTTGTTTTTTTTTTTTATTTTTAGAAAATAAAATTACATCAATGATAATTTAATTTTATCAAAATTATTAATTAATCATTATAATTTATCATGTTTAAGGATAAATGTAATGATCCAGTGCAAAGGCCGAATTAATACAAATTTTTACTGTAAAATATACGTTAAATTATACTAACGTTACTACATACGTTATTAAAACTAAAAATATATTTATTAAATACTCTGTAATAAAAAATATGAGCATGTTTCGTTTTCCATATTAAAGCCGTAAAATTCTTAATTTTTTTAATTAAAAAGAAATTACATAGCTGATGATGATGATGATCAGTTGATAAAATATCGTAGTATCTTAATTTATGGATCAAAAAATTAAGAATATTTTTGAAAATACTTTTAAGGAAAATTATTTCAACTATCTGTAATTTAAGGAAAATCGTACAGCATACAAAGATATTGTTATATTTTGTTAACAGAGTAAAATATCTGCAAATTTTATAACACGTATGAATAAAAGCACTATTAAAATTTTTAACTAAGTGTACAGAAAGAAAATAAATGCTATATTTAAGAGTAAAATATCTGCAAATTTTATAACACGTATGAATAAAAGCACTATTAAAATTTTTACTAAGTGTACAGAAAGGAAAAAAATGCTAAATTTGAAAAATCATAAATTATATTAGAATGATTTACCCTGACATTAAAGTAATGTATCTTTAGTCCTGAAGCATTGAGATAAGCTATTCCATAAGATAAAAAATTAACATATAAACTACACCAGTAAATGAATATTTTCAGATTAAGAATGTTCCTTTATACTTTATTCTGTATCAGAATTCTTTCGGAATAGGGCGAGAAATTCTTTTATTTCATGATAATAGCATTCTTCTTATAGAACAGTAGTATAATATTTCTTAATTTTTGTTGTATAACTTATTCTTCTTTTTAAAATGCTTAAATTATTGATTTAGATCAGAGTGGGCAAACTTTTGGGAGAAAGGGCCATATTGCATCAATGAAATATAGCCTAGGACCGCAATTCCCCACGATCCCTATCCTTCACTATCTGACCCCCTTGGGTGGGCAAACTTTTGGGAGAAAGGGCCATATTGCATCAATGAAATATAGCCTAGGACCTCACTTTCCCAGCGATCCCTATCCTTCACTATCTGACCCCCTCCACAGGTGTAGGTGTAGCTCGTAGTTGGAAGTGATCCTGCCCTTCTATAATTTATCTGATTGGAAAGGGGCGTAAAACAAAATAGCAAAAAAAAAAAAAAAAACTCTCAAAATCACGCATTCACCTAATAATTTCTGAGGTGACAAAATTCTTTTAGAAAATTATGTAGCCAAAATAGAAAGATCTTAAGGGGTGCATTTGTTGACTAGGATATTATAAAAGTGTGACATGTTAAAATTAAGCTAATTTTCTTAGTAGATCAGCTTTCATTGGTGTTACATGAATCATGGGTTTGAATAATGCCAGCAGTCCGAAAAAAGGGAAACGCTATTTTCAGAGAAGCTCGGCAGGATCGAAATTTTTTAAACTTACATGTAAAATTATAATTTAATCATTTTAAATTTGAAACAATAATTAAAAACATACCTGTTTAGGAAATAGCACAAATACTAAATACAAACACCGAGAAATTACAAAAATCATTCAGTTGATTGATTGACAAAACTTTATTTGATTTTGAATGTATTTTGCAACCACGATCTCAAAACGATTTTATTTGATTTTGAATGTATTTTGCAATGGATTTTTTATGCAATGACATTTATTCTGGTTAACGGTTAATCAAATCTATTTTTTTTTAAGAAATATGACACTAATGACATCTACAGACACTGCAACCAATTTCTTATGCAATGACATTTATTCTGGTTAACGGTTAATCAAATTTATTTTTTTTTTAAGAAATATGACACTAATGACATCTACATACACTATTCTTTTTTAGAAATTACATAAACTATATTGCTGAGATATGGAATAGATTTGATATTTTTTTGTATTTATTTTATTTATCGATAAAATTTTTGGCATTATAGCTATTAGTTGGAGGGCCGCGGTTTGCCCACCCATGATTTAGATGATAATATTTCACTTGAATAGCCGCTTTGATGTTCAAAAATAGTTTTTTGAACATCAAAGCGGCTATTTCACTATCATAATTTTCACTATCACACCCATGATTTAGATGATAATATTTCACTTGAATAGCCGCTTTGATGTTCAAAAATAGTTCATAAATATATTCATAATTTGATACTACAAATACGCATTCCTCTATTCAAAATGTAAAGTATCAAATTGATTTACTGATTAGATGTGCAATGTGAGTCTTGTAACATTAGTCCATTGTTGTTAACAACAATGGACTAATATTATATCATTTATAGAATAAAATTATTTTCTATAAATAGATCTGTATTTATTGAAAATTCATAATTAATGCGATCGTATTACTTGGATAGCATCAAAGATTCTTCCATTGTATTATGGTCCATTCTTAAAATAATAGTGATTAATCTGCTATTTCTCGAATATTGTATGATGATATACAGGCATTTAGTTACGATTATATAGCCTAAACTAGAATTTTCCAAACTGTGGACCCTGCGCCCTAATTTATTGCAAAGGGCGAGCAAGAATAAAAAAAAAAAAACATCATTTTTTGAGACAAACAAATAAAAATCAAATTAAAATTGGTATTGGAAAAAATTAATCATCAAAAGAATTATATATACATAAATCCGTGTATCTAGAAACTTTCTGCTGTAGCTGTTTTAAAGACAAAATATCGATTTCGTTTAGTGATTGAAAAAGAATTTCGATTAGCGATATCTTAATGACTACCCCGATTTGAGAGTATTTGTGTCGAAAAACAAGCTCACCCCATTAAACATGTAATTCTATTTTTCGTTTTTTTGTAAGATTTGTTTAATTGTGTAAAAAATTATTAACCCATAATAAATATATATATATTTTTATGTATAAGAACTTTGTTTATACAAAATATGATATATTATTTTGTATTATTAAATTATAAGTAGAAAGTATTTAATAAAATTAGACTTCTATGAAAATGAGGGGCATACCAATTTTTTATGAGAAAGTGGATTCCATAGATCCGTGTAATCTATGGAATCCATTATCTCATATAAAGTTATATTTTTCTTTCTTGTTTTAAAATCTACATTAAAATGTTTGAAAAATAACTGATGATATTTTTCTCTTTCTATTACATAAAATTAATATGGAATTCATTAAATGATTTTATAAACTTAAATACAATATTTCCTATAATCCAGTGCTTCTCAAAGTGTGGGTTGCGACCCCCATATGGGGTCGCAGAAATTTTAGCAAATGTTTTAATTCGTATTCCTACTTTATATACCTCTATACCCAGGATCGCGAAAATATTTTCTTGGGTAAAAAGGGATCGCCAAGTGATAAAGTTTGAGAAGCGCTGCTATAATCAAACGAATTGCAACTGTAAAATTTGTTTATTGATGATTAATATTTTAAGTTAAATATTAGCAAAAAATAAATAAATTATTCATAAATTATGTATAGATTCAAGTAAGATTATGCTTTTTAACTACTGCGATTATCATTAAAATTATAAATGTTGTAGATTTTATTAAAATACTATGCAAACTATAATTTAAATAAGTTTGAGTTATAATATAGGTTACTTATTTGGTGAATAATAAAATCTGATGAAGAAGATCCATAATTTTACATTCTACAATAATATAACTTAAAATGAGAGTTATAAAAAACATTTATTTATGATTTTTGCTGACAATAGTATTTTATAAGCTTAATATATATATATATCGATTTATTAAAAAATAAAAAAAAATTCATATAAATATTACAAACAGAAATTTTTGCTGTATATGTTTCAGAATTATTCTGAAATGGTTGCAGAATTAATTATCAATTGTATTTAATTGATAACTTTTTAGTATACAGTATTTAAATGGATTTATATTAAAATAATTTTAAACATAAAAAATATTTAAAAGAAACTGGAAAGGAAAACGTACCATTTGGTCACAAGCTTAATTACTTAATACTAACGTTGTCCAACTTGATGCTGAGAAAAATTTCAGGTGTTCCATGTTGAGAGTGTGACGTAGATGCAACACATGATATATGACACAGACGATAAGTTCTGAAAATATGACATCATTTTAAATTTAATTCTATCACATATTAAATAGATATTTTAACCAATTAATAAATTAGAATTAATGTTTGTATTAAAATATAAACTTTATTTATTTATATCTAAGGCAAATTTATTTAATTTTTATTTTTTATTATCAAAGCAATTGAAGAATTGTTACTTGATAATTTTACTTTTAAAGACACGCAGCAATATAAAAGATATTTTAAATTGAAAATTAACATAATGAAAAAATTTAAAAGCCGACTTTTTAAATATTTTTTTTTTTTAAATTTCGAATAGAATATTTTAGATAGGCTATTTCTTACAGTTCTATAAATTCTCACAAATTATATCAGTAGTGAAAGAAAAAAAAAATAAAAAGAATCGCTCGATTTCTGACAAGTGACAAGAAAACGCACGAAATCCTGTCAAATCTCTGGAAAAAAAATCTCCAAACACTCTCAGATGACATAAACAACAGATTCGAACTGCGAGTTAAATTATAAACATGCAAGTAAAAATAACAACTGTAACGAAAATATGATACGAAAAAATAAATTTAGTGAAAAGACATATTAACTAATTTATCGGGATATTAAAATAATTCATTTAATTTTATTGATAGTCCATTTATGCTTATCATTCCTATTCGATTTTTTAAACAATTCTCTCCAAAATATATTCTAAAATAGATTAATAATGATATAAAAATATTTTATATCTTCAAAGCAGTTTTTAATGGAAAATTCCGAAGATTGATTATATTTTCCTATTAGAATGGCTTATGAAATTAGTTAAAAAAAAAAATATTTTTAGTTCATCATTTCATTTTAACTTTTAATTTACAAACTTTTGTTTTATTGAAGTCTAAAATATGATTATCTAATTATTCTGTCAACTATAATAATAGCAGTTCTTCATCATTTCATTTTAACTTTTAATTTACAAACTTTTGTTTTATTGAAGTCTAAAATAAAATATGATTATCTAATTATTCTGTCAACTATAATAATAGCAGTCCATTGTGTTAATAACTTGTATATTTTGGTAATTCTTCAATAAACTTGATCCACTGTCTTCGGAATTTTCCATTAAAAACTGCTTTGAAGATATAAAATATTTTTATATCATTATTAATCTATTTTCCGAAGGGAAAAAGAATCTTATACAATTATATTGCTCTATATCACGGGTGGCCAAGCTTCATATCGCTGTTCCGGAAGAACAATGATACAACTGTAATGCTTTTCATGAGATGCTGAACTAAATATTAATATCCTATTTTTGTTAATTAAAAAAAAAATGTTAAAATATCTGATAGTAGTGGAAGTATAGTTTGTTATATATATATATATAAATAGGAAGATTTTTTTCTATAGCAATAAAGGCATGAATACTATACAGTAAATGTATTTAATTATTAATAATTTTATTTTTGATTACACATTAAATTACTTTTCATTAAAAACTAATTTATACAGTATTGCATTTCTAAACTGAAATTTTTTTTATTTTCTAATAATTATAAATAAAAAAAATTTGACCATAGTGAAATTAAGTTTTATTGTTTAACATGCATATTTTCAATAACTTGTAAGATATTTTCACATACAGTATATACCTTACAAAATATTTAAAGGTTTTCACATATATTCTAGTTTATATCACCACGTTATGTGACAATTCAAGCGAAGAAATGACATAACTCGTGTCCTATATAATAATTATGATGTATACTTTTTGTTTTTAACATTGTTTCATTGACATAAAAAAAGTCATTGTTTTCTTATATGTCATATATAATACTTATTAGCATGGTATCTTACAACATTACCATGTTGTTTGACCTTTGAACTAAATTATAATATTTTAATGAAATATAATAGGGATGTAACAGAAGTGCAAGATCGTTGCATAAGTATCATGTATTTTAATAATGTATCAGCGTGAATTTAGTTCTCTATTTTTAAATTTTTAAATATTTTTCTTTGTACTCATTTCACACTAAATTAATAATTTTCACTGCTTATCATTAAGAAATAAAATTATTTATTTATTTATTGTTTTTAATAAACCTATAGACGGAATTTTTCCCAAAAATTTTGTTCGTTTAGTTTTTATTTATTTATTGTTTTTAATAAACCTATAGACGGAATTTTTCCCAAAAATTTTGTTCTTTTATTTTTTTTTATTAAAATTCGATGTTAATTTTTCCGAAATTTTGAAAGCACCTGTTACACTTTAATACATTTTTTATTAGTGATTAATAAGGAATCACTAATCATGCCTTAATAGCCTGACAATTTATTTTTTACTAATAAACCCATTGCAGCTATGCCAGCAATAAAAGTATATATTGTGATCAGTGAATGATTAGCCAGAAGGTAAATATTTCCAAGAGGACACATCGCGCCATCTATCGAATAAGTTATAAAGTTTTACCGGTATTTGATTTTTTGATATTTTTTTTAGAATGGATATTTTAAAAATGTATTTAATATTCACGAACTCTAAGTGCAATTCATAAAAAGTCGAATCATAAGGATTTATATAGTGTCATTGCATAATCTTTGAGATATTTCAGTCTAAAGTTGTAGATGACACTAGGAGGATAAACAAATTATTATATAGATTCCGTTTTAAGTACAAAAAAGTAAACAATAAAAAATTCTTTTAAAATTTAAGTTTTTGAGGTAAAATGTGAGTATTGAATTATTCAAAAAGTTCCAATGTTCTCGAGAGAAATGATGCTGCCAATTAATACAAGTATAAGACCGTAAAAATTAGGAATTGTTCTCTTCAGGATTTTAGCAACCCCTATTCTACGTTTCAGTATGTGTGTCTATTTTTCAAAAAAAATATAAAATTAAGTTAGGTAAATTAATTTATTATTATTATTTCTAAAATAATAATTAATTATTAAGTTAGGTAAATTAATTAATTAATTAATTTACCTAACTTAAGAAAGCATATTTTTTCCTGTAGATGAAAATGAATATTCTTAAATAAATATTTTTTAAAGAGAAAAAATGCTACTTTTTCTTTAAAAAATAAATGTATTATATTTTTTATATATTGCTTTTTCTAGAAATTGATTTGAAGAAATTAAGATAATATGATGATTATTATTTTTAATACAGGTTTCCATTTGAAATAACGGAATCTTCAAACATTCCAGTCTTCTCAATTGTTAATTTTGGAGGAGTGACAACTGACGAAAACAATATTATAGAAGATGCCAAAGCAATCCGATTAATGTATTTAATCGGAGAGGCACGCTGAGGGGACAAACGTGAACTTTGACCTAGGAGAGGACACGCAGCGACAGTTCCCAGGACAGAAAAATTTAGTCGTTCGCTGGACCGCAACACGATCAGACTCAACAGAGAAAACTCCTTCAAAAATATACGTTCGTCTAACAGTAGATAGGAACCAACGAATCATATTCCTATAATAACAATAAATAGAAAATTTCTTTCCCCATGTTCCAACAGATATAAATTAAATCGATTCGTTCACATCCAATTTTTCCAAGACCTACATTTACTTTTTGTGAATCCACAAAAAATTAAATGTTCAAAGGCTGAGATATAAAAATCCAACCATAATAATAAATATAAATCATTATTCTTCGTTTATTAGTTATTTTACCTCAAGCGCGAGATTCAATTGGGTGCAATTAGCCGGATTGGCCGCGTGGAAACGCTTTAGCTTTCCTCTCTGGAGGACCCGGGATCGAGTCACGAGTCCAACCCCATGAAAATATTTATCATGGGATCCGGGCCCGGCCTATCGATCCTCGTCATTATTATTATTATTTTTTTTAGATATAAAAGTTTTTAATTATCTAAAATATAAATTGCATCATAGATTTTTATTATTTTAATATATATATATTTTTTGTACTTTGTCAGTTTAGGAAATTAATAATATCTCAACTTTCATTCGGCTAGTAAAATAATTATATAGTAATTAATATTTAACTTCTCTGGTAATTTAAATATGACTACACATATCGAAAATATTAATATCTATAAAAATAATTATTTTAGATATGTATAAAGATATTCACAAGTTGAAAAAACGATATTGTAAAAAAAAAATAAAGAATTATTTTATCGAAAGAAGCTTAAATTACATAATTTACTTATAAGAATGTGTAATAATATCTATAAAAATAATTATTTTAGATATGTATAAAGATATTCACAAGTTGAAAAAAACGATATTGTAAAAAAAAATAAAGAATTATTTTATCGAAAAAAAGCTTAAATTACATAATTTACTTATAAGAATGTGTAACACATATTTATATTGTTAATATTCGGTGAAGAAACATCAAAAAATGATATATTTATTTTCTCACCTTTTATGTTAAAAATTATTTATTTATTATTTTTATTACTATTTTTTACAGTAAATTTTGTTATTATTTTTTTTTTATTTGTGAAATTTTTAGAATAGTTACAACAATTCTTAGTTTACCAAAAGATCTATTAGATGGCAGCACAAACTTGAGAGTAGAATATTGATAAAAACCAAATATTTTTATGCGAATAAACTAAAAAAATTAATATAAAATAACAATAATTACTCTATTTTAATTATTATTAACATTTCATTAAGGTGTAACATAACTTTAAATATAATTTTAATTGTTATTTATGGATAATCAATTATCAAAAAAATGATTTGGTGTTAAGTTATTATATTATCGTAAAAAACCAAATATTTTTATGCGAATAAACTAAAAAAATTAATATAAAATAACAATAATTACTCTATTTTAATTATTATTAACATTTCATTAAGGTGTAACATAACTTTAAATATAATTTTAATTGTTATTTATGGATAATCAATTATCAAAAAAATGATTTGGTGTTAAGTTATTGTATTATCGCAATTATTTTAGTCTGAATATTTATTGAATATTCAGTAAATCGATGCTTTTCGTTCAAATGTTCAAGGAACGAATAACAAATTTCATTATTATAAAAATTATTTATTTTTTTTATCCTTTTTCAATATTTGCGTCTTTGATTAGTTATAAAAATGGAGAGTAGTTATTTATGGTTCTTTCTATAATTCCATTTAGTAAACTATGAATGCAATCGATGAATAACATCGATCTAACAGTCGACAGATGAAGATAAATTTGTATGAACATATCTTTCATTTCATTACTTCCAATAAATCTGAATTTTTGTAATATCTATCAGTAAAACTAGTCAAATCAGACAATATATTGCTCGAAAAAGCTTTTCGTGTAAAAAAAAACGATGAATAACAATGAATTAAGAGATGTAATAAAACAATTTTCTGACATAAGGTTTATAAATTAACATTTAAATTCGCATGATTTATGTTTTATTTAATTCAAAATTTATCAGAAAAAAATGTAGAATTTTTTGTTTTTAATAAATAAAAATGATTTTTTTTTAATATTATAAAATTCGTTATCTCAAAAACAAAATTATTTAACATATTTTTTGGATTTTCTAACTAAAATAAGAAAGTATAATTTTAATTTTTTTTTTATTGCAGTAAATTAAAAACTCTTTCATCTGAATATATATATATAAATATAAAGATGAATTGTAGTACAATATTTTAGATAATAAACAATTTTTTCTTTCATAAAAATAGAATTTTTCATATAACTGTGATGAGAAAATTAAATAATTTGATAGTAATATCAGCTAAAATATTAAAATGGGAATGTCGGTCATAATAATTATTATATAAATTAATTTTGCTCTAAGAAATATAACAAATTTTATTTTCAGTTACTCAAATATACAACTTTTAAATAATAGATGCTGGGTTAGTTTTGTTCATCGGAAAGTCATCTAAAAACAGTTTTAATTTTTAATGTTATTATTTCTTTTTAATTTCGAGTTGTTTTTTGCTTGAAAAATTGTTTTCTCACAAGCTTCATGAGAATAAACTTAGATGAAATTGCTTCGTATATATTTAAATATCAATTTTTATTTATTATTCTTAGAATAACGATGCTTTACAAAATATTAACGAAAATAATGAAGCGAATTTAGAATATTCTAATAATGCTCGAATATTTTATAAGATTTTGGAAATGTGATAAATTTCGGATGTTCAAATAATTGAACATTCTCTTATTCTGTTGGATAATTATCAATATTATGCTTCTTTTTTTTAAACTGATATAATGACAAAATTGTGTTGTTATACTATAACAAATTCGGGTCTTATTTAATGAAATATTTTTTTGAACTTAGTATTACTTTATGAAATGATTCAATCAATAAAATATGACTAATATTATGTTATTTTTAACCTCCATAAGTGCTGCATCGGTTCAGGGAATCGATTCAACAAGTCGTTGAAAAACATCTGAATTAATGCCATGGTATCAAATTCTTATCAAATATTCCTGCAGCACTTTCTTATTCTTTTGTCAATATTTTGACAACTCGCAAAACTAGATCGATATTTCGGAAAAAAATTTCATGTAGTCTTACAAAAGTTTTGAACAAGATATGTACTTATAGTATATAGGATGAGTCTTTGTTCTGTGTTCAAGAAATGTCTTTGGAGGCAACATCTCAATCCTATTTGTTACAAATAAAGATATTGTGTTACTGTATATATTTAAAGTTATTGCAGTTTTGTAGGATGAAGTAACTCGGATCAGCGGGTAATTCGGATCACTCAAAATAGGTATCTATATTTGTAAAAAATTCAGGAAATTCTGTTGACTTTCTATAGTTCAAAAAAATCAAAAAGGTTGCCAAGATTTTTAAAAAATACAGATACTATGCTTATTTTAATATTATTTTGAGTAATCTGAATTATCACACCCTCCATATTTATTATAATTATGAAAAATGAATAAATAATTGAGATAACAAATTCATAATTTTGTACTATATCAAATGCCATTCTTCTTCCAGTGCATGATAATGGGAAAAGATTCAGAATCGCTTGAAATTGTTACTCTGAACTGGTGTCATTATGAGGAATTACCACTTGATTTGTATGCTTACAATGAGTTAGATCTGTCTTAGTGAAGAAACACTTATATAGTACTATGCTATATTCGGGATGAATCTAAATTATTAAGCAGAAAAATCATGCAATATGTGTTTGATTTCGTAAATTTAGTTTTATTCTATATACAATATATATATATAATATTTAGTTTGAGATTGCTAACCAATTCTGTTTCTTTTTCAAGTTGGAAATCCCTCTAGTTCCTTTATATTGAACAACTTTTGTCAATTTTTTCTCTTTTATAAAAATCAAGTATTTATTGGCAAACTTTATCATCATAAGTATAAGAAAAACAAGTTATAAAATCGTTTTTAGTCTAATATATTTAAATAAGGGATAACATATTTATATATTCTATATGTCGATGAAAATTATGGAGATGACCTAACAATAATTTCTACCGAATATTTAATATTGATATTCATGAATACAGTATTGCCCTTGAAAACAGGACAGAACATTCAAATGTCAAATATCCCTTGATTAGTGCAGGTTTGAATAATGAGGTTTTGATTAGTGCGCAAAAAAAAATTTGAGACTATCCCTTAATATATGCGGTGCCAAATTTGATTAGTGCGCTTCAGCAAGTGCGAATTTTTTGTTTTGCACACCCTCTGAAGTGTTAGCAACTGAATCTCCGGGATTGTAGTTTATATGATTAGAGCACTGTAATAATATTTATTTATTTAATTCTGTTAATAATATGACTTTCGTCATCTAATTGTTATATTTTGAATTCGTTAGTAATTTTATTTATTAATAAATTTAACGTGAATATAGCCATTACAATATTATATAGCCAGTCTTGCCTTCCGTTCTTCTCCAGTACTCGATGTCTACGGACATGCAATTATTTTTTACAAAATTTATGCAATTTAAAAAAATTTTTTTTTGTGAAAAATAAATTTTAATTCTTGATATAAATTTTTAAATATTTATATATATTCCCCTCAATGATTTAAAGTACATGTAATGCAATATAGATACGTTTTGAGAGAGGATTTAAAGTACACGTAATGCAATATAGATACGTTTTGAGAGACTTAATGATTTAAAGTACATATAATGCAATATGGATACGTTTTGAGAGGGGAAAAAAAATACATATTTATAATTTTGATATTTTCCAGGATTCATTATAATTATTCCCATTAGTTTAAAGTACATGTAATGCAATATAGATACATTTTGAGAGGGAAAAAAAATACATATTTTATAATTTTGATATTTTCCAGGATTCATTATAATTATTCCTATTAACTAATTTTGATATTTTCCAGGATTCATTATAATTATTCCCATTGGTTTTATAGTTTAAATTTTGATATTTTCCAGGATTCATTATAATTATTCCCATTGGTTTTTTTATTATGATTAGTGCGGTTTTAATATATGCGGTGTATTGCGAGGATTTATTAACAGCACTAATCAAGGGATTCCTGTAAATATAGAAACTTTAAACTTGAACATATTGAATAAAAAAGATAAAGACTAGAGTTTGATTTTTTAGATAAAAATTCTCTTTATCTATCCTATAATACTATATCATAGTGAGATGTAGAAGTGATGATGGAAAAAATCATATCAAGATATTTTATACGTAGTTCAATAAAGATCAGTTACAGTATATCTCACTTATATGTAATAGATAAGGCTATAGTAGTTTCTAAAAAAAAGACCTTTCATAAATAATATTTTTTTTATCCTTTTTCTTAGTAAATAAAAAATATCTGTTACACAATTGTTCATAGTAAATTTTAGTATTAAACTTCAAAGTTTATTTTAAAAGATTTAGTATATTATGTGGAAAATAAAATATAAAAAATTGAATATTTTTTTTTGTGATTAATAGATAAACATATTGCCTCAAAACAATATTATTATATATGATATATTGTAGTCTAAAGGAATTTGAAGAACTTTTATCTAGATCCTCTCTAGTTTGAAAGCAGTGATAAAAATGGGATGAAAGGAAAAATTTAAGATAGCAGATTTGATGCGATTTAGCATTATTTTGGCTAACAAGATGATAAAAGAAATCTACTAAATCCGCACTGAAAGTTATTAAGCTTATATGAAAACATGAAAAATGAGACCGAAAGCATCTTTGTTAGATAAAGAGAATATGGAAGTATTTATAGACCTACTAAGTATAAGATAAATTCATCAAATTATTTTTGTATAACAGAAATTGTTTCATTGATTTAAAATCGTGTTAAAGGATTATTATTATTATTATATTGATTATACAATCTTTCTATATAAAAATTACTAAGTATAAGATAAATTCATCAAATTATTTTTGTATAACAGAAATTGTTTCATTGATTAAAATCGTGTTAAAGGATTATTATTATTATATTGATTATACAATCTTTCTATATATCGCATATATAATTTAATGAAATTTCTGAGGTTAATAAGCTTATATTTTTACAAAATAAATTTTAAAGGAGACAATATATATTAAATGGGAAATATTAAATTCAAAGCTTAAAGTTTGTACTGAAATGACAAGAAAAATGGTATCCTTCACGGTATATAAACTATATCGCATCCTGTTTAGTCTATAGGTCATACTTTATGTAACTCTGTTATATATTAAAGTCTATTAAATTTATTAGGACCATTTCACCCATATATTGTATTGAGTAAAAAATTATAACTCTGACCTGAATTCGTGCTGATACTATAAATTGTTAGATCGTAGTTAATGCTATAAAAAACAAAATTATTATTTTTGCTAATACTGTAATTTTTATTTAAATTTCTGAATTTTGCGATGATCTATCAAGAATTAAAATGCATTATTATTATTATTATTATTATTTTATGAAGAATAATGTGTCTAAAATTATCAATAGCTAAAAGTCTGCAGAATATCATCAGGTTTAATATGATTTAAATATTGTTATAATGATAAATTGGATTAAATTAATGCTTTTTTCCCTGTATTTGCACCTAATTAATATTAATCTTTATGTTAACAAAATATGTATAAAATTTAATTTTTAAAATTCAATATCTACATCATTTTAATAATAACATAATTAAATAATCCAAAATTAATGCTTTTTTCCCTGTATTTGCACCTAATTAATATTAATCTTTATGTTAACAAAGTATGTATAAAATTTAATTTTTAAAATATCTACATCATTTTAATAATAACATAATTAAATAATCCTATGATTCATATAGTATACAAATTTTTAATTATCATCAATATTTGTAACCATTAATTATGAATTTCTCATTTTACTTCAAAAGATTGAAAATTTATTCCTAATTAAAAATGTGCAATAATATCCAAAATATCACTCCATTATAATTAAAGTATAATTATTATGTTTATTATTATTTTATAAAGATAATTTCTACAGGTGTAATCATTTTATTTTTAATTTATTAATAAATATTAAACTTACTTAAATCCTAAAATATTTTATGTATATTATAAAATTATTTTATTGCAAGGTTTTACTTTTTGGTCGAAAAATATTTTCTAGACGAATATGAGAATTTATTTTATAATAATTTTATTATTTTATAAGTTATATTCTTAAAAACAAGTTTTACGATTATACGATTTTTAAAATACTCTCTTGTCATTCTAAACGGTTTTATTCGTACATTTATTAATGAAACTGGACAAACAGAAGACATTATTCTATTCTAATATATATTTAGAGTATTAGAGAAAGCCTCTAGTACATAAATTTACAAGAACATCAAGATGGCGTGAAAAGCCTCAACTTTCTGATCTTTAAGTCCGTCGTGATGGGCGAAGTGTGAAAAGTCGTGAAGCTGTCACTTAAGGTTGACATATAGCGTGCACTCATGTCGTAACTTTGTGACGTGACAGAGTATGTGCTGCTAAGAAGAGAAGCGATGTAATTTTGTGCTCTGCAGTTCAAAAGATACCTATCAAACGCGAGTAGCTTACTTGATTATTGTTATAAGAAAAATATTCTATATTCACGCCACATATGGAATACTAATTGAGCTAAAAGCTTTCGAAAATTTAATTATTGCAACAGTTCAGAAGAAATGGTTAGAATAAATCAGAATTTAAAAGTACTGCTTTATTTTTATAATTATTTTTCGTATGTCTATAGTAACGCATCGCATATATTTCCCAGGTGATATTATTACAATTTATTTTAATTATATAGCAAATTAATGGCCGACTTCTTTGCACTGCTTGCTAAAACGTTAAATTATTTTTGTAAATAATAAATTGATTCACGTTTTCCTTTGAGTACACAGATATTTTAACTAAACTTTTATATTCGCTAGAACAATCAATCAATTTTAACTTATTTTATAAAAAAAAGAAGTGAAAAGTTTCGTAACTTCGTCACTATTTATTGTTTCCATTTATTTCTTAAAATAATTTTTGTTTCAGCCACTTAATTCATGATTGGCAAGTTACTATTATGTAATATTTTACAATCTAGCTTCAGGAGCTGTTTTATCTATTGAAAATTCTATCTTGGCCTTTTATTAAGACGAATGGACTTGTCAATTTTTCTAATGTTTCTGACATATTCAACACCTGTCTTACCTTAATATAGAAAATCCCTCGCAGTCAAACCATCATTCAAACATAAGTGCATTCACCCACCTTTCTTCTAGGCATTTTTTAAGATATTAAAAAAAAATACTTGACTTATAATTATTAAAATATTCAATTAAAAATTCGAATAATTAAATTGGCAGCAGGAAAAAAAATTAGATATTTCTGAAAGGAAATAATTAAATTTTTATACAATTTAAAAAGTCATAAGGGAATTTTATCGTGCAGATTTGAAAAACAAAATTCTTTTCATAATTTTAAAGTGCATATAAAATATTTATTATTTATAATTTAAATAATATATATTAAGTATACAGGTAATCCCCAAATTATGTAGATGATTATAATATGCATAAGACTATTTTTAGATAATGAACTAGACCTAAATTTGGACCTATTTCATTACCTAAAAAATTTATCAAATTTTTGAATCAAACTCCATTGAAAGTAGAGGACTATTTTTATATTAGGCCTCAAACTTTTTAGCTAATGGGTCACATAGAAAACTGAAATAAAAGATATTGTAAAAGAAATTCCTATAAATGACTTTCGGTACATTATTTAGTTTATAAGTTAAAAAGTAATATATTTCTTAAATACAAAATAAAATCAATAAAATATACATAGCACACAAAATTTTAAACTGAAACATAAACAATCCATTGAAAAAATAAACTGCTTAACACTTGTAACTAGAGTTCTCATTAAATACAGCACTTGTAGCAGTATATATTGTCAGTGTAATAAAAATTTTACATTTTTATATACTGCTACAAGTGCTGTAATTAATGAGAACTCCTGAAACATATTTAATAAATTTTATTGTTTATTTTAATAAGTGCAACTGTTTCAAACAAACCGAATATTACAGCCAAATCTCCCCTAGTGGAATAAGTCTGAATTAAATTTTTCTAACGATTAATTTTTGAATCAAGGCTATGGTGCCACCATCTATTGTATTAACCTTTAGCACTCCACCGCCTAGCTATGCTAGACACGCCTGCTCCGTCTAACGCTCCAACGCCTAGCTATGCTAGACAAAGTTTAAGACCCAAAAACTTCGTTATTTTTGCTTAAATCGAGAAAAAGTGGTTAAAATCTCAAATTCTATCATATTTTCCATATTTCTATCGTATTATTCAAAAATTT